>JACEGR010006624.1:0-58668 GCA_014170235.1 Listronotus bonariensis
TGACTGAGACTGAAAATGAACTACGGATGTAACTATGTAAAAGGTCCTTTACAATATTATTCCTACTCATAAATATTGAAGAATATACATAAATAATTTATCCGACAATCAATAAACTGTAAATTATTGATCAACTGTCTTACATACCAGTATATGTTCTATGACCAATACACATTTGCCCCAAATAAAATAAAGCACTAAAAAATCCGCGTTTCGTACCAAACTACTTTCTACACCTACCAGTATAGAACTAAATTTAAAATGACAAAGGTAGCAACAATTTAATTTAATTAATTTAATGAATACGAAGGCCTGGTTAACATCGTTTAGACATGACACAGGTACCGTTTGTTTGGACAAACAAAGTAAAATAAGTGTTTTAATCTTTTCCGTATCCATCGAATAGGATTTTTTAACATAATCGATCCATTTATAAAAAAACGACACAACTCAAACATTTACAGTTCTCAATATCATGATATTAAAGTTAATGTTTTTTTACTGTTTTTTATTTATTTAATATTGCAGATAAATTAAATACCTTATTTATTAGTTATTCCCACAATCTATAGTAGTATAAGATTAACTATTGAAGTTTTTTTTTAAATTTTTGTTTATATCAATTTTAAATGTAAACTATTTTTTTAAACACTCTGTATATGTTTTTTGGACATTATTATACATATAAACTTTCCACTTGAATCACTCTATCTATTAAAAAAAAGCATTAAAATCCGTTGAGAATAGTAGCGTGAATATCGAATTTTAGTTCAGTTTATCCAACCCGTGCCCACTTCGTTGGGCGTTAATGTCTGAACTTTTGTTTAATCATAGTAAAATATAGCCTATAACACTCTAAATAGTGTATCTTTCTGATTGTGAAACAATTTTTATGATAGGTTCAATACTTCCAGAAGATTAGCGGCTACAAACAAACAAACCCACAAACTCACAAAGTTACAAACTTTACCTCTTTATATATTAGTATAGATAATTTAAACAAATTAACAGCATCAACAATAATTGTTTTATCTGGCTAATGTTTTGGGCAATAAAAATATAACGATGTACCAACAGATTGCGCTAAATCTATGCTAATATATAAAGAGGTAAAGTTTGTAACTTTGTTGTGAGTTTGTGGGTTTGTTTGTTTGTAGCCGCAAATCTTCGGAAGTACTGAACCTATCAAAAAATTCTTTCACAATCAGAAAGCTACACTATTTAGGAGTGTTATAGGCTATATTTTACTATGATTAAACAAAAGTTCTGACATTAACGCCCAACGAAGTGGGCACTGGTCGGCTCTCTTGGATAAACTATAACTAAAATTCGATATTGACGCTACTATTCTTAACGGATTTTAATGCTGTTTTTTAATAGATAGAGTAATTCAAAAGCAAGGTTTATATGTGGGGAATTGTTTTACTGCAAATTTAACGCGTGCGAAGCCGCGGCAAAAGCTAGTCTCAATTTTAATAAAAATGTACATTTCTTGTTTTATTCCTGTACCCTTCTTTAATTAAATTTGCTCATAGGTAAGTAAGGTGTTTCTGCTCAAAAAGATATTGAAATAGAATAATAAAATTTTGTACCATACAGGGTGAATAGCAGACCATGACTTTGTACTTATTTCTGCATTAGGTATTTGTATCTAAATAACTTTTTATTAACCATTTTGTTGTTGTTTTTCTTTAACAAGAGGATCTACTCTTAATTAGTTTTTAGTTTTTTTGACCAACTCTGTATATCCTTCAATTTTTAATAGAGCTAACTACTGCTAATATCATTTTACATTTCAGATCATGTATACCAACTTCTATAAATATTTTTTTGGTAATATTGATCATACGGAACAAAAGTTTACCATTTGTTGTACACTTGATGGGCCTCACTGCATTCCTAAAATCTTTCTTCCTAATATTATTAAAAATAAGTAAATGCTGGAGTCCCTCAGGGCTCAGTTCTGGTTAGTTAACGACCTGCTCTCGTCCACAACTAATTCCATTCATAGTTTCGCCGACGATAGTACCCTTCACTCCAGTTTTCAGCTTCCTAAACCCATCACTAAACCTGACTTGGAAAACAAACGCAGAGCGATGCAGATATCTCTTTCGCAGGATCTTAATTTAATATTGGATTGGGGCGCCAAAAATCTCGTCCATTTTAATGCATCCAAAACACAATCATGTTCCTTGTCGCGAAAAGAGTCATCAAATACTCATCCTCTACTTATGAGCGGCCAAGTTTTAAAGAGCAAAGACACCTTCAATTTTGTGGGCGTCACATTTGAAAGTAACCTTAACTGGCATAAACACATTGTATCTATAGCCACGGCAGCTTCAAAAAGCTTGGATTTCTCTTTCGAGCCAAAAAGTATTTTTCCGCTTCTAATTTATACACTTTATATGTGTTCCAAATCCGACCTCCCTTGGAATATTGTTCCCATATCTGGGGCATGTCGTCCCCCACAGCCCTAAGCATTCTTGATTCTATTCAAAGAAGAGATATTCGACTCATTAATGATCCTTCACTTACAGAAAGGCTTCCCTCTCTTGCCCATCGTCGGGCTGTGGGGGATTTATCGCTTTTTATAGGTACTTCCATGGCTTCTGCTCTGAAGAATTGTCCAGTATAGTTCCTCCACTCACGGTTCCCAACAGAGAAACTCGTGGTTCCGCGCGTATGCATCCCTATACGGTCCAACTGGACAGGCCCCGAAGTTCTCACTTTGTTCGTTCTTTTATCCCTAGAGTTTTTAGATTGTGAAACCTGCTGCCCGCGGAGGTCTTTCCTTCCCCCCAAATCTTCAAGTATTAAGGTCCCGTGTCAACAAACTCCCACTTACCTCGCTTAACACACCCACGGTAGGTTAGTATTTAGGCTTTAAGCCTTCGTGGTTTGTCCAAAGATTAAAAAAATAATAATAATCCTACGATTACATGCGATATTCCTGGTGCCAATTTTAAAATATTAATTTTCCACTTTTGGGGCCAAAATGTCGCCCAGAATACGTTTTGCCATAACAATGGAAGTGAAATTACAATAGATAGTTTTAATAGGATTAAATAGAGGATGTAACATTGATCGCATCTATTATTAAGCGTTCATTAGGGAAGGGTTTAAAATTAGCTTTGTTCGCGGGTCTAGTAATGAACCGATTCTGAACCAGAACCGAACTGGTTTAGAATTGTTTTAAAGCGCATGTCTAGTTATTTATTAGTTCGGAATTTTTATTTACCGCGAACGATTTTCTATACAGCTGAGGATGTATTCTAACCTAGCCTTTTGGTTAGGATTTTTCATGGTTAAATTGAATACTACACAAAAAAATTAAATTTAAACAAAAAGGTAAATTGTTCTACTGTCGAAAGCCACTCGAGGTCTCTCGGCGGAAGACGAGGGATTCCTGCCTCCTCTCGTTTTTAACATAAGTATGTGTATTTAACTAAAGATAAAATTCAAACAACAAGAAATGGTAAAATCTTGTAATATTGTCTATATTTTTTAGTTAAATCTTTATTTATTTTATTGCATACATACATTCATAAGGAATATAATTAAAAATCCTTTGTTGATATACGCTCAGAATCACAAAAGTATAAAAAATATATTCAACAGGTATATTAACCCGCATAAAAAGTGGCAGAAATAAATAAACTGTAATACAACTGTTTATTTCTGTACCACAAAAACAGAAAACAGCTGACCATGTCGACAATGCGCATGAAATTCCGAACTGAACTTTTAGTTCCAACAAAAATCCCAGGACTGCTAATCAGGTTACGAACCGGTAACGAACTGATTCCATTGTAACCCGCGAACACAGAACTGTTACTAAAAATTCAGGATTTTACTAACCGCGAACGCTGCTTTTTTCACTGCGCATGCGAATAGTCCCAGAACCGGTTCAGAATCAAACCCGCGAACAAAGCTATTATACTTCAGGCGGAATCCAGAGTCTCAAACAAAGGTTTTGTGTCAACTCTGTTGACTTGTACTAGCTATAGTTAGTTTAGTTCTGGTTAGTTCACGAGTTTAAATTCGTGGTGTTCATTTCAAATGATCATTCAATTATTTGGTAGTTCAATAACAGATGGCCGTTATTAGGTCCAGCTTTTTTCTATTTTTGTTATAATGGTATTAGTTTTTATTGAACACGTGTAAAACTTCATGAAGATCTACCGGGTGTCCAAGAATATGTGGGCAATATCTCCGATTGATATAGAACACGTGAAAATAATGTGACAAAGGTTCGATAATTTTTTTTTACTAAAGCCCCTCTTTACAGAGATATGTGCCCTTAAAGGACGCCGCTGAAAATCGTTTTTTCTGAATAACTTTTTATGGTACTTGGTATATTGAACTAATCTCTTAATTTGATAGGGGAATCTTGATAGGAATCGGCAAAAATGGTACCCTTGTAAAGCATTTGCCTTCATTAGTCTGCCAAGGCCAGGAATGGACTAACCCTTATGGCCAATACTGTTAATTATTTTTGCACCCTGTATAATACAGAATACAGAAATAAGTAAGAGGGTTTGGGTAGCCTAAAATCCTTAGCTAAAAAAGATACTATTATTAGATGTCGATAAATAGAAACGTTTTCAACAAAACCAAGTTTTATTTTAGGATAAATGCAGAGGCGTACCATTAGATTTTTGACCTAAAAAATGGGGTTGTATAACAAACATGATTAAAACAATACCGCATACGCTGCTTGGTAGAAAGCTTAAAATATTTATTAAAAAAAAACAAGTAAAAAAGAAAATTCTAATAATCTGCAGTCATTTTAAACAATCAGAATTTATTCAGCAAGGCGAGAATTAAAATTCCAAATATTGGCAGCCGTTGTTGAATTGTGAAAATTAGTCAAGCTTTCG
The DNA here is from genome assembly GCA_014170235.1 of Listronotus bonariensis. Lineage (NCBI taxonomy): Eukaryota > Metazoa > Arthropoda > Insecta > Coleoptera > Curculionidae > Listronotus > Listronotus bonariensis. The sequence goes on from JACEGR010006624.1 coordinate 4,881, forward strand.
GTGAATAAAAAATAGTACATAAATCTTAAGGGGGTTTACACGATGCCAGTAACTTGAACAAGTTACTTAAAGCAAGTGATTGGGAAGATAGTTCTTGTCTATACATTGCCTGTTATTTGATCAAGTAACCCGCATTAACTCCATGTTTAATCTCTATATCAAGATTTCGTAGTGCTAAGTTACAGGCGACAATTAAAGATGTTAAATTTAAATAATGAGTTTGAAGCAGAAGTATGTGTTTGACTTAAAAGAAGCTTAATATTAGGTGTTAAAAATGGCTGACAACAAAAAGTACGCCTGGTGCGTCTAACATGCTTTTAATCTTCGCACAATTGTTAAAACACAAATCACTATTAGATCTAAATTAATAAAAACAAAACCATACAACTTAAATGAAAATACAAAAAATGTCATTTATAAAATACCTTGCGAATGCAATAAGTTTTATATAGGTGAAACTTGTAAACCATCAGCCCAACGCATAAAAGAACACAAATCATACATTAAAAACACAGAATTTCATAAATCAAAAATCTGCCAATATGCATTTGATAACAATCACCGAATAAACTGGGATGCTTTGAGCATTTTAGCAAAGAAAACTTGTACTAGATAACGCAAAATCAAAGAAAGTGCGTATATATTAAAATAAAGGTAATTGTGTAGCATCAATTTCAGTTAATTTAAATAACACTTGGTTGCCTTTGCTGGATACTGAAGTATCTTCAGGAAGACTAAAAATTAACTAACTATTCACCTTTTTTGTAATATAAACAATAAATACACCAGCAACCAGTTATCTATGTCACTATGACACTATAACCAAACAAATATATTTGACATTTAATGTCAAAGATTTTTTTAGAATCTCCTAAAAAAAAGCTAAAAATTTTAAAATTTTAAACTGAAATAATAGTTAATTTTTTATGGTTATTCAATTTATCTTGACAACGGTGGCAAACTTGCCAACGAAACGTCGATTTTTTAGTTCTCAATTTACTTGTTTACTTTTTTTTGTTTTTTATTTTTTTGCGTGTACCCAAATAACTATAGTTAGACCCATATTTATTTCATTCTGAAAGCGATGCCGCCAAGTACACAAAAAATGATAAACCAAATAAACTCTTTTGTGAACAATGATTTATTGCAGCAAAGTATATTCAACCCGACGACTAACGCCACGCGTTACAGGTTTTATGGTACGCTAGAGACGCTAGAGAAGATGTTTTTTAAATACGTGATACGTGTTTTCGCAATATTTTTATTTATTTATTTAAAAAATATGTTATCAGGCTTTGTCAGAGGCTATGTGCTTTTGAAAAGGTTGGTTTACTTTATAATTAAAAAGTACACAACATTAAGACCAGCTGGAATAAAGGAGAGAAGATTCTTTCTTACCTATAGAAAGGGTCGATGTACAGTACAACCCATCGGAAAAATTACCATAGGAAGCGTCCCAACATTGATCGCATAAGTTTTAAAATTGGATAATGCAGTTTTGTGTACTTGGCGGCATCGCTTTTAGAATGAAATAGATATGGTCTTAAATATACCATCAATTATCCTATAAGCAGAGACAACAATGAGACGAGCAACTAAATGTAAATAAATTATCCGAGAGAGAGATAGCTGCTGGGCCTTCCTTGTCTGTCTTCAAGGAAGGCAAAACGCAGATGGCGCGTGAGTCGACTTTATCGTTTGCCCGCCAAATTCAAATTATATAGCTGTGCTATTTTTGCCCTTTAATGTTAGGTACTTGTTTTTGTTTCCTATTAATATAAAATATTGGGATTTAGTTCAATAATTACACACACCTTATTAAAAATGTCATTTATTTGGTTTTTATAAAGATTTTTTCTTACAGATAACCATGTCAATATTACCTTAAATTATCTGTTGAAAAGCACAAATTTAATATATACACTGTGATCACTAATAAAAGTCAATATTCAAAGTCCAATTAAAGGTAAAAACCACGAAACAGACAATAAATCACAGAAAATGTAAACAAACTGTCCAAACAAATCGGCCATTGAAAATATCAAACACAAATATCGATTAACATTTCGGCGTGACTGCCTGTAGGCAACGTTGTCAAGTTAAAAATATTCGATTCATGGTATATTTTCTTTCTTAATTAGATGTGAGCCAAAAAGGGACATTAAAGTTTACATGCAGAAATTGTAGACAACTTGGCAACCAGAGCAAAGCGATGATTGCTCCATCTACGATAGCCTGCCATGATGAAAGACAAAGACATATTTATTGGAACTTGCGTTAAACCAGAAAGAGATAAATACAATGGACAAATTGTTAGGACCAGTTACTCGTCTCATTCTTGTCTGTGCTATAAGTATTTTAAAAGTTGAGTTTTAATACCTAATACTTACAGTTTAGAAATTGTTTTCTTACTAGATATTACCCCATTCGGTGACCACGTTGCCGATCGTCGTAAACCCCTCATTTTATGTATGCACTTTTAAAATTTAACCAAATTAATTCTTGAAACATCCTTATTTTTTAAAAGAGTCAAAAAACTTAATTTAATTCGTATTCGCGGAAAATACCCGGCTATACTAAAATTGATTTATTTTTAAGTATCAATAACGATATATGTAATTAACTAAAATTATCAGTGCAAAATATACTCTACGTCATGAATTTATCTTTTTATCAAATAAGTTCAAATGGAAAAAGTAATGTGGGTACCTTCATTATAAAGTTATCTTAATTAAGGATTACTTGCACTTAGTATAGAAAGTAATAAATATTAAGTGCCCTCTTTAAGTATGCCTCTTTTCACTTTAGAGAACTATTGAGAAATTTAAAACACCGGTAAATTAAACGGTAAAAATCAAAATAACTAGGTTTGGCTAGGTCCGAGTTTATTATACCCACAACACTTACTTTAACAGACCTGCACAGGATGCCCGTACAAATCTAGCGATTGAATGTTTTAGCTTGTGTGACACGATCGGGTAAGTACACCGAAACGAGTTTTTAGGCATTGATAAGGTGTTTTAAAAACGGATTTATAATTTGTTCTTGCTCTGATCGCCTACACGCTCTACTTGCAGTGTTTTCTTGTTTGGTACTTTCTGTCTTTGGTCACCTAATAAAATTTTACCTGACCTAACCGTTTTTTCTTCTGGTTTGGTACCTTAGTTGTGTGCATATAATTTAGTAATTAAAGACAAACATATTTATTCCAAGTTTACATGAGCAGCTGTAATGCGCATTAGCCAAATGCGAATTTTAATAAACCCATGGTAAAGACTTAAATCGGTGATCAGTCTTATTGGATTACAATAGTTACATATGTTATTATTACAGAGTACAGTAGAGGGTCAGGTTAGTTCTGGTTACTTCTTTTTTTTTTAATTCCCTAATTAAACCCAACGACTAATACACAACTTTATAAATCCACTTTAGAATTCTATTCCCACCTTTAGGATACCAAACAAGAAGAGATAATTAAGCATTTTTGTCGAGGAGACCAAACCTGAAAAAAAGGTTCAGGTCAAGTAACATTTTATCAGGAGCCCAAACAAGAATGTACCAAATCAGCACCGACAAGAACCCTGTTTGCTTTTGCAAGTCTGACGAGGTGTACGTGGCAGGCACACTGATCTCGATGGATTTCCCATGTTATTACCTGCGCCAGAAACAAAAGTTACATTTCATGGGCGAAAAACCGGTTTGTGGCGCCATCAGACTATCCGCATTATCGGAAAGAATTTAGTCGCCGTCGTCACGGCCAGACCGCTGACGGAGGGTACGGGGTGCCGGTGTTTGTATTTTGCCTCGGCTTTTAAGTGCGCATGTTTGTCCACCCTCAATTTATTTACTGCCCGAGGTCGTAAAAATCCGAAAAATGCTTCTTGCCACTGCGAGATATAAATGTAGGTTATCTATAGGAAGGCAGTAAACTTTGGAGTGTATATTAATAGTATGTTTAAGTGAAGCTTCTTATTAATTTAAAAATATTATGATCAGAACCATGTTTCTACTTCTATAGGATAAAATACAGCTAGGATCTACACCAAGGACGTATGCACCCAGCGATTCATTCATAATTTTATGATAAACATTAAGCCAACAATCCTATTAGGCAAAGGGGGTGAGGCAAGCAAGAGATGAAAATGGCAGATTTACTTTTGATCTTGGTCGATAGTATGCACCCAACGACGTTGGTCTCTATTTACCAGTGAAAAGTGAGGTGCGGGAATGAATAGTATACTCCTTCTACAAACAAAGCACTGCCTACCCATATTGTCTTTAAAAACACTTTCTAATCACCAGCAAACACCAGAAAATACTACAAGAAAACGCTTTAAAAGCTTTATTTGATCACTTTTGGCTTTACAATGACAGAAACCAACAGAAATGACAAAGCAAAGGGGGCATCAGCCACAAGCGTTTAGGAAAAGTTCATTCATGTTTTATTTACGATGGAGTAAAAATCCCTGGGCGGCGTTGCCGGGATTAACAAATAATCACGTATTTTCAGAATTTTACTTTTTTAAAAGATAATAACTTATAATATTTCAACATATTTTTTTAATATGATATCTAAAAATGATAAAAATATATGTATTGTTTATTTAAAAAGTTATATTACAAAATTCTTTAATATAGAGGCATATCCAACAAGTACTTAGTGGTTAGTAAGTTTAGAGTGGAAAAATTAAATTTGGCAAAACCGCATTTGAGCGCTTTTACTGTGATGTATTGATGACAACAGCTCAAACGTAAACAAACCTGGTCCTTACGTCCTTGATCTACACCATTTTTTTTCTAAAAAAACTCTGCGTATCCAGTAAAACCGTTCAGGTACTTTCTTTTTGTCAAAAAAAACTATTATTCTTTTTTTTGTCGATCGTGGCATTCTGTCCACAACTGATGTGTAAGACCTCAGACACGATACTAAGCGTCAGCGTCAGCGGCCAGCGTTAAGCGGCAAATGTGAGAGCGCTGTCTTTGATCTTTATGCGATAATAAAAAACTTGTTTATTTAAATCAGCCGCTCGACGCTTACCCTTAGTATCGTGTCTGAGGCCTAACGTGTAATGTGTAATTCAAATGATATGAGATGAGATAAATATTTACAATTTTTATAATTTTTTTTTTTTTTTACATATTTGTACACTTAGTCGTATGTACCTACATACGTTAACGATAATTTTACCTCCTTTCTTCAAAATGATTATATACCGTATTCTAAAAGGGTAGGAACTCTCAATAAATGAGTTTTATTTTAAACTAGTCGATCCGTGCCCACTTCGTTGAGCGTTAATTATTTTTCTCTAAACTTTTTGTTCAGTCATAAGAGGACATAACCTATAGCACTTCTGAATAGTGTAGCTTCCTGATTGTGAAAGAATTATTATGATCGGTTCAGTATTTCCGAAGATTAGCCCTTACAAACAAACAAACAAAGTTACAAACTTTACCTCTTTATAGTATTGGATTAATATGTCTCGTATATCAGCGAATTTCTTTCCTACAGCAGATCTTCTTTCCTTCGTTTCACCTAGCTGAAACAAGTCTCTTGAGTTCCTAGGTGAGTCCCAGACTCGTTGCTCTTGATGGTATCTAAAGCTGACTAAGTCCGGCATGACGCACTTAATAAACTTCCTCTTACGGTCTTCTTCCGACTCAAACTCTGCTCTTGACTCTCCAGTTAATTCTTTCTAATCGACGTATATCAGTTATTGTTGATGGCCACTCTTCAAGCTTTCACGAAATTAATGCTGGAGTGCCTCAGGGTTCAGTACTAGCACCAACTTTGTTTCTTCTTCACATCAACGATCTTCTTTCTTCCACAACCAATCCCATTCATAGTTATGTTGACGATAGTACCCTTCACTCCACTTTTCAGGTTCCCAAACCAATCTCTCAACCCGACTTGGAAAGCAAACGCAGGGCGATGCAGATATCTCTTTCACAGGATCTCAATTTGATATTGGATTGGGGCGCCAAAAATCTCGTTCAATTTAATGCATCCAAAACACAGTCATGTTCCTTGTCGCGAAAAAATCATCAAACACTCATCCTTGCTTATGAGTGGCCAGGTTTTGCAGAGCGGGGACACATTTAACCTTGTGGGCGTCACATTTGAGAATAACCTTAACTGGCATAAACACATTGTATCTATAGCCACCGCGGCTTCAAAAAAGCTTGGATTTCTTTTCCGAGCCAAAAAGTATTTTTCTCCTTCCAATTTATACACTTTGTATGTGTCCCAAATTCGACCCTCTCTGGAATATTGTTCTCATGTCTGAGGAATGGCATCCCCTACAACCCTCAGCATTCTTGATGCCATTCAAAGAAGGGCTGTTCGTCTTATTAATGATCCTTTACTTACTCAAAGACTTCCTTCTCTTGCCCATCGTCGAGCTGTGGGAGATCTATCGCTCTTCTATAGATACTTTTACGGCTTCTGCTCCGACGAATTATCCAGTATAGTCCCTCCTCTTGCAGCTCCCAACAGAGAAACTCGTGGTGCCGCACGTATGCATCCCGTATACGGTTCAATTGGACAGGGCCCTCGAACTTCCCATTTCGTTCGTTCTTTTATCCCTAGAGTTTCTAGACTGTGGAACCTACTGCCAGCGGAGGTCTTTCCTTCCCCCAAATTCTTCAAGTTGTTAAGTCCCGTGTTAACAAACTTCCTCTTACCCTGCTTAAGACACCCACGGTACGTTAGTATTTAGGCTTTCAGCCTTCGTGGATTGTCCAAAGCTGGTCTATTACAGATACTATTGTGTATTATAAACATATTCAACTGTCCCTTTATTATAAATTCAGATCCTTACACCGTAAAAATCTGACCTATATCTTATTGTAAACTCTATGGTAATGCCCATGCTAGTCAATCACCTGCAATTATTACTAGAAATTACTTTTGTTGGCATTCTGAATATCAATTAACCGTAATTCAGCTAAGAGCGGTAGCCGCCTAAACAGTTTACGAGATATAACGGTACTTAGTCGTGGGCGTTCACATCCGTCCAATATACCAGGTCGACGCAATATTTAAAACACAGCATCCATATGGGAATTCAAATAGTGACCCAGATGTTTCATTTCATAAGCTAAAAAAATGGTCCTAGCCAATGGCACATTGAATACAATGTAAGATGTTTTGTTGACGTATTAAAGTGAGTAAACAAAAGAAATTTATAAAGATTTTATTTATTTATTTTTTATTTGAAAATTAAGGAAACGAACAATAATTATTGTCCAGTTTTTGACCAAAATAAAATAATCAATGCACAAGATATATTTACACACATATTTTTTTAACCGACTTCAAAATAAAGAGGACGTTATACAATATGAGCCATGCGTTTTGGTTCATCGGCCGGCAATAGAATAACAGAACAAGCACTATGATTCACGCCTGTTTACATGCTGGTATTTAGTTAGATTGTCTCTTTTCTTCACATTGCCTATGTGTTATATTATTTAACTAAATCTGTATTAGAAGGAACAGATTAAAAATGTAAATTCGGTGCTCTTTGATAAGAAAAAAAGTCACAAAAAGTTTAAAGCAAATAAATCGGCATGCTTGTCTTCGCGGCCGCCTTTGCTATATTTCTTTTTTATGATATGCCGGTTGATGCAGCTGGTCATCGCACTACGGGATAGAAATTAATTTTTTGGTCAAAATTCTGAAACTTACCAATCTAACCCAAAAATCAAACCACGAAGGCTAAAAGCCTAAATACTAACGTACCGTGGGTGTCTTAAGCGAGGTAAGAGGGAGTTTGTTGACACGGGACTTAAATACTTGAAGATTTGGGGGAAGGAAAGACCTCCGCGGGCAGCAGGTTCCACAATCTAGAAACTCTAGGGATAAAAGAACGAACAAAGTGAGAAGTTCGGGGCCTGTCCAGTTGGACCGTATAGGGATGCATATGCGCGGAACCACGAGTTTCTCTGTTGGGAACCGTGAGTGGAGGAACTATACTGGTCAATTCTTCAGAGCAGAAGCCATGGAAGTACCTATAAAAGCGATAAATCGCCCACAGCCCGACGATGGGCAAGAGAGGGAAGCCTTTCTGTAAGTGAAGGATCATTAATGAGACGAACAGCTCTTCTTGAATAGAATCAAGAATGCTCAGGGTTGTTGGGGACGCCATGCCCCAGATATGAGAACAATATTCCAAGGAGGTCGGATTTGGGAAACATATAAAGTGTATAAATTAGAAGCGGAAAAATACTTTTAGCTCGAAAGAGAAATCCAAGCTTTTTTGAAGCTGCCGTGGCTATAGATACAATGTGTTTATGCCAGTTAAGGTTACTTTCAAATGTGACGCCCACGAGATTGAAGGTGTCTTTGCTCTGTAGAACTTGGCCGCTCATAAGTAGAGGATGAGTATTTGATGACTCTTTTCGCGACAAGGAACATGACTGTGTTTTGAAGCACCTTCATGGGTTGAAACGCAGTAGCAAATGAACAGTATCACCTTTATTTACCTCTTTAAACCCTACGTGAGTTTGGTGCTGCAGTCTGGGAGGAATTTAAAAGCATGCAAATGCATAAGCGGTTTATGAATTCCTACTGCGTGTCAGCACCTTCATGGAGTTGAAACGCAGTAGCAAATACGAACAGTATCACCTTTATTTACCTCTTTAAACCCTACGTGAGTTTGGTGCTGCAGTCTGGGAGGAATTTAAAAGCATGCAAATGCATAAGCGGTTTGTGAATTCCTACTGCGTGTCAGCGCCTTCATGGAGTTGAAACGCAATAGCAAATACGAACAGTATCACCGCCCTTTACCACTCTAAACCATACGTAAATTTTGTGCTACAGTTTGATAGAAAGTTAAAAGCATGCAAACGCATAATTTTATTACGAATGAAATTTAACCTGGTAACAAAAGGTCTGTGCCCAAAAGCATTACAAATCAGTCAAAGTGAATCAAACAGCTCAAATACAGTGAGATAATTAATACATAACCATTTTTAGAAAAAGTCATAGTTTATGAGTTCTTTTGGGAATTTTGTTATTACATATTCGGTTTCATTTAAAAGACAATTTTATTTTTAAAAATATTAAAATTAAACTTTTAGTTCTCTAATTGTACATTTTTATTGGTTAGCTATTAAGCTATTATTTTTTTTATTTGTTTTGTCTTTTGACTATGGTTATACAGCAAGTATTTATTATATTTATTATTTATTAAGCTAATAAATATTTTAACTTTTAATTTAAATTTGATACGAGGTATTACAAAATGATGTTAGCAAAGCCAAAAAATCTGACAAAACATTATACAGTGCTTGTCTAAATTCAGGACCTCATCTCCTAACTTCTGAATTGTTTGGTATTTTTTCATAAAATTTGAGGACTTTAGTGAGACAACATAAACCAAATTTTAGACAGGAAATGACAGATATAAATGTCAAACTCACAGCTGGGCGCCATTTTAAAAGAAAAATTAAATAGGAAAAGGATTCAAAAATCGATCACGAAACTTAAGGGGTGATTCTACTTGGCAAAACTAGGGTGAGAGCTTCATATATTTTTTCAAAATGTCATTCGTTTTCGAGTTACAAGCCGTCAAAGTTCAATTTTTTATTTTGGTTTTTGCCATATTGCATTATATTTCTTTAGCCAATCCAGTTGATATTTGGCACACAAATCGAAGCTTTGCAGATTCACAAAATTTTAAGACAAAGTACTTTTTTAAATACCGCCAGAGGGCACTTTACCTAAAACTTTAAATTTATTTACATCATAACTTTTATTTTGACAGATATCATAAAGCTAGAGGCGCCATTTTATAGACAGTAAAAACTTAAAAAACAAAGGTACTCTTTATTAAAGTCGATAAACCTCACCGTTTAGGCACCAATAGACATCAAAGTTTTCATCAATTTCACTAAGTAACTCAACCGACAAACTTTACAGGGCGATTCTAATACAGAAAATAAGAAAAAAACTTCATATAATATTTAAAAAAATAATAATAATAATTTTTAACACTCCGTAGTTCAAAAACTAAGACGTTTAGGACATAATATGTTTATATGAAGTTTTTTCTTATTTTTTGTTGTAGAGTCGTTTGGTTAAGTTTGTCTGTTGAGTTACTGGACACTCTGTATGTATGTAGGTAATTTGATTAAAATTGATGAAAACTTTGATGTCTATTGGTGCCTAAACGGTGAGGTTTATCGACTTTAATAAAGACTACCTTATTTTTTAAGTTTTTGATTGTCTATGAAATGGCGCCCCCAGCTTTGCGATATCTGTAAAAAATAAACGAATGACATTTTGAAAAAAAATTATATGAAGCTCTACCCTTATTTTGTCAAGTAAAATCACCCCCTTAAGTTTCGTGATCGATTTTTGAATCACCCTGTATATTTATAATTTTTTTCTTTAATCCCTGACATTTTGTTAATTCAGTTTTTAATGTACTTGATAAGATAAAATTGGAAATCTAATTTTACACTAAAATATCTTCTTGACTCCACAAAGAACGTACTATTTTTTTAGGTATTTTTTGTTCCTGTTTCAATTTAAGGATTTTACCGTACATCACTGGCCTTTGTCCTGGGTTATTTAAAAAAGTGACATAGAAGGGAGGATTTTCGTCTCTGCAGGTATTTAAAGCCATAAAGGCTCGCCCAGACTTGCAACAAATCACCGCGCCGTTCCACGCCGCATACCCCGCTGCATAGCGCGAACGTGGTCGTAGACGGAATTCTTGTCGTTTCAAGGGCTTGGCGAATGATTTGCCGGTGATTCAGAGCTTGTCGGGTTTTTGGAGTCAAAGGAACGCGTAAATAGGTTGTTTAGTTAGGACGGATGTTTGGCGTGGCTTCAGATCAACGACCTTCTCTCGTCCACAACTAATTCCATTCATAGTTTCGCCGACGATAGTACCTTTCACTCCAGTTTTCAGGTTCCTAAACCCATCACTAAACCTAATTTGGAAAACAAACGCAGAGCGATGCAGATATCTCTTTCGGAGGATCTTAATTTAATATTGGATTGGGGCGCCAAAAATCTCGTCCATTTTAATGCATCCAAAACACAATCATGTTCCTTGTCGCGAGAGTTACCAAATACTCATCCTCTACTTATGAGCGGCCAAGTTTTCCAGAGCAAAGACACCTTCAATCTTGTGGGCGTCACATTTGAAAGTAACCTCAACTGGCATAAACACATTGTATCTATAGCCACGGCAGCTTCAAAAAGCTTGGATTTCTCTTTCGAGCCAAAAAGTATTTTTCCGCTTCTAATTTATACACTTTATATGTATCCCAAATCCGACCTCCCTTGGAGTATTGTTCTCATATCTGAGGCATGGCTTCCCCCACAACCCTAAGCATTCTGGATTCTATTCAAAGAAGAGCTGTTCGTCTCATTAATGATCCTTCACTTACAGAAAGGCTTCCCTCTCTTGCCCTTCGTCGGGCTGTGGGGGATCTATCGCTTTTTTATAGATACTTCCATGGCTTCTGCTCTGGAAGAATTGTCCAGTATAGTTCCTCCACTCACGGTTCCCAACAGAGAAACTCGTGGTTCCGCGCGTATGCATCCCTATACGGTCCAACTGGACAGGCCCCGAACTTCCCACTTTGTTCGTTCTTTTATCCCTAGAGTTTCTAGAATGTGGAACCTGCTGCCCGCGGAGGTCTTTCCTTCCCCCCAATATCTTCAAGTATTTAAGTCCCGTGTCAACAAACTCCTTCTTACCTCGCTTAAGACACCCACGGTACGTTAGTATTTAGGCTTTTAGTCTTCGTGGTTTGTCCAAAGATAAAAAAAAATTGTTGTTAGTCTAGACGCGGCTTTATATTGGGCTCTGCTGATAAGTAATTCTGGTAATTTCAAAAAGTTGCTTTAACTTTAGTATGAACTAAAAATTGTTTCCCATAATTTAAATTTTTAATAAAAAACAGATTTTTACTTACCGTTTTTCTCAATCTCGGGTTCGTAGTCTTGCAGGGGCGACGACTCACGGACACACGACATCAGGCTAAGGGGACCAGCCCCTGAGTGACTCCCCACGGTCGTTGACATCTGTAAAAATATCAATGATAACTTGTTACAAAAATAAATAAGAAAAGAAAATATTTTAAAAATCAAGCGTAGAAAGGATTTTTAACAAGGCAAATTATACCAAAAATATTTTTTTTTTAAAGGAAACTCTAAAATGTGGTTTTTTGTCTCTTATTCAGCTATACAGGGTGTCCCAACCTTATTTATAATTACATTGCCTCTGTACAAGATGCAAAAAAAAAACATAAATTAAAAAATGTTGGTTTGGGACATACCCTATTGACAGTATTAGTAAAAATACAAGGTGTCTTAATAACTTTTTTGCTCATAATATTTTAAGTATTACTAGTAATGGGTGGCGCAGCTATTTAGCTAATTTAATGTTTTTAAAATGTTTTAAACCGTCTTAACAACAAAAAATGGCTTTAATACATAGTTCTGGTTAGACAATGTAGACTCATTGGGATCACTAAATAAAATAGGGATATTTTTATTATAGAAGGAACAGTTTAAAAATGTAAATTCGGTGCTCTTTGATAAGAAAAAATCACAAAAAGGTTAAAGCAAATAAATCGGCATGCTTGTCTTCGCGGCCGCCTTTGCTATATTTCTTTTATGATATGCAGGTTGATGCAGCTGGTCATCGCACTATGGGATAGAAATTAATGTTTTTGGTCAAAATTCTGAAACTTACCAATCAATGAGGTGCTTTTTACTGGAAAAATATTGAAAAAAATATTATAAATTAATACAAAGGCTTTTGGAAACCTAAAACTTATTATATGTTATTATAAATTTACACCTCCTTAACATTATTATTTTTTATTGTACAAAATAAACTAAAATATTTTCTTGTTTGGTTAATTCGGTAGTATTCTAATCAGTAATCCGATGATTATTATCTCATATGATATACAGGATACGACAATAGGTATGATTTTTTTAAATGGAATACCCTGAATAATATATTACCACCAAAAAATCTTTTAAAATGCTTTAAAAAAATACTACATTTGATGTGTCTATCTCAATTAGTTTCGGAAATATGACCATCCAAATCTAAAAAATAATTTTAAATTATTCTTAGAAGCGTAATAGAGATACATCTTCCCAACTTTATTTTTTAACGTATAAAATAAATAAAAACACTGTTTTGTTGGGTAGATTTTGTAGAATCCATATCTTTCATCAGCATGCTTTTATCTTTGACAAAAGTAGCGAGACTTCGCGAGACTGCATCGGAAACACAACAATAGCTCTTATTATTTAAACTCTTTTACTTTTTTTAGTAAACAAGGCTAATAATAAACTAAGTAGATTAAATGTTGTATATTTATGTTTACTTAAAATACATTTTCAAGTTTCTTATTACCCCCAATAGAAGTCGTCATATCCTTTTATAATTTTGCGTACATGTAGTTTGGAGTATCTACTTTGAAATACACAGCATGAGCCATTAAAATTTCAAAGTTGCTTTTTGGCCAAAATAATGGATTTTTATCCCATTGTGTATCGGCGCGTTGCTGTAAAGGATAGCGGCGCCTTTGTATAAAATAGTCCGATTGCAGGCGGCCTTTTTATGTTTTTTTGTATTATTTTCAAAGGGTACCGAATTTGCGCTTTTAAAATGTTCTTACTATACAAAAGCGATTTCTTTTGAAGTACGCAAAGCTGATAACATGTTTTTCTCTTTATGACATCCTATTTTTTTACACATATGAAAGTCACAATTCCCTCAAATTAAATCTAAGGTTTTTGTTTTAAGATGTCTTTTTTTTTCAGTGCATACTATACTAAATATAGTAACACCCAGAACAGTTTTGTTAGAAAAAAATTGTTTGCTTTTTTTAACCCAGTCTAAAAGTATCATCAAAAGTAGCTTTAAAAACCCTTAAAAAGTAATTCCCAGACTCTGTATATCTAGTTCAACGACAACCAAATAATTTGCGGTCCATTCGTCCTTACCAAGGTTGTTTTTAAAAAGTCCTTTGTTCCATTCAGAGGAAATTTTGCGAGCAACCTCCGCCACGTGCACGAAAACGCGTGGCAATGGGATAGAAAAATTGTCGAGGTCGGTAACTTCCATCCCAACGCGGGGTCAAGTTCAATCGGGATCGATTTTCTGGCAGCGCTTACGCAGCATCCCAATGGACTATCTGGCGACGACCGGATTGTTTATTACAGCCGGGAAGAGAGCCTTTTCCGAAATTAAGCATGTTGGGTTTCTTTGTGTTTTCGTTATTTTCTTGCAGATAAGTTTTATTTATTTATTTATTGCTATTTATTTATTTAGTTTATTTATTTACATTTATTTATTTATTTATTTATTTATTTATTTATTTATTTATTTATTAAATATGCGGGATTCCCCATTTTTACAATGACTATTACAATTATTGAAAAAATAACTACAAAATTAAATTAAGTTACAATTAGATAACTAACTAACAAATAACAGGTACATATAGGCAGATCAAAAATATTTATATACAAATCACAAAAAGATCACAGCTGCAAGTAAAGTACTAATTTATTAAGGAACCATATGATTGATCTTAGATTTAAATTGAGACAATGTGCTGTTAAAAACATCCAATCGTGTACCAATGTGTTCAGCACACGAAGAGCTCTATCCATCGGTGAGTGCATTCCATAGTTTGTGGTATGAGGGCGGATATGGAATAAATTAAAATTCCGAAGATTACGAGAGGGGACATTAAGTTGAACAAGTGATAGAAGGTCGGGACAGTCAATGAGACCATTAGATAGCTTAAACACAAAACAGAGATCATAAACTTGACGTCTATGCTGTAAAGTGTGTAGACTTAGTCTTCTCAGTAAATCAGAGCGGTGGTAATTCTCCATCCTTACCCCAGACTTGTATGCGGCAAACCGCAAAAATTTGTTCTGGACCCTCTCCAGCATATCAGAATGAACAGCATACTGTGGTGACCATACCACAGTAGAATATTCCGAAAATTGGCCTAACCAAGGAGCAGTACAAAAGTCTGGCGGTGACAAGTGAGAATTCAGTGCAGCTTCTATGGACAAAACCAAGCATTCTCATACCCCTAAGACTAACCCTATTAATGTGCTCCGCAAAGCTAAGATTTTCCGCAAACCAAAGACCTAGATCTTTAATTTTGTTTACATAGCCCAAGCTTTTATTATCTATGACGTAAGATGTATTAAATTTCTTCGTACCCCTAAAAAACTAATATAATTACATTTCCCAATGTTAAGTAGAAGATTATTGTTCAGTGACCATTCCCATAGAGCATCCAAGTCGCTCTGAAGCATCACTGCATCCCCCTGACACTCAATCCTTCTGTACATTTTTAAATCATCCGCGAAAAAGACACACCTTAGAATGGTGCAGTTCATTACAAATATCGTTCACGAACAGATTAAATAACAGAGGAGCGCAGTGAGACCCTGAGGCTCACCCGAAGAAGCCTTAAACTGTCAGAATCAAAATTATTAATTGTAACACTCTGGGTTTGGCCCTTTAAAAACTTGCAAGCCAGTTTACCAAATGTGGAGCAAATCTGGTAGCCAAGAGTTTCACCAGCAAGATATCAAAGTTAGCCCTGAGTCTTGCGGTTTTTTAGGCTTTATTAAACATAAAAGTCAAACGACAGCGTTAACTTTTTTAACTCTTTGAGGAGCAGTAAAAACTAAGAAAAAATGCCCTAGTGAAGCGGATTTTTTGTATTTTAAAAATACAAATATAAAAATATTTAACACTTCAAATATATATAAAAAAGATGTTTTATGTATATTTTCTTCTTTTTTATTATTATTTTGCCTTTTATGGGGTGATACATTTTGATACCACCAAGCCGCAAGCGAAATAAAAAGACATTTCTAACTTAGAAATAAAAAACCAAGCAAATAGATAATTTAATTATAAATATGTGAAAAATATCAAAAAAGTAGGATTTAGAAAATTCCTTATAAAATCTGACAAGCCAATGTTTTTTGTAAATATAGATGAAGGAGTAGGTTTAGAAATATTGAATCATACTGGAGACTCTTATTATTTTACCTTTATTTCAGAATCGTACAATTCTGTACCATAATTTTTTTGTACTTTCAAAAGAGAAAAATTAACATCTTTTCGCCGTCTTAAAAAATTAGTTTAGTATTTTAGGATACAGACATATATTTAGTATATTAATACTAAATAGGAAAAATTGCTTTTTAATGTTTCAATAATTATTAGAGCATTACTCTTACAATTGTTTCGCCTTTCTAGGGCTTCATCAAGAGTACTTCGTATAATAGAATTTAAAAAAGAGGAATATTTTGTTAAAATTTGATTGACTTAATGGGGAAGTGACAAGTCTGTGAATTAAACTATGAAAAGAAGATAGATTCTTCTTCATAGTTTAATTCACAGACTTGTCACTTTCCCATTAAGTCAATCAAATTCTTAACAAAGAACTCTGCATTATTAAACAAATAGCAAGAAACAACGGATATAAAGAATCACTTATTAATAAATTGTTAACAAAGAAAAACAAAAGTTAATTGCTAAAGAGTTTTATAGTATTACAGAACCTAAAAACAATAATTTTAAGTTTATCAATTATATACCAAACATCAGCAATAATGTATCCAATAGGCTAGATAAGTTAGGCTGTAAAACTGTGTCTGTAAATAAGAGTAACCTAGGTAGATTATTAGTTAACAATAAAGACAAAACAGAAAAATTAGATATGTCAGGGGTTTATAAAGTTAATTGCGCAGACTGTAATGCGGAATATATTGGTCAAAGTGGAAGGAGCATAAAAACAGAATAAAAGAACACAAAACATCAATTTTAAATGGTTTAAAAAACACAGGCATTTCAACACATTGTATAGAACAAAACCACTTTATAGATCTTAATAATGTTAAACTACTCCATAGAGAAAACAAAGGTAAAAAATTAAATTTATATGAACAACTAGAAATTAAAAAATCACTTATAGACAATACAACTCTTTCTACCAATGATCAAATAAATTTCGCAGATATGCCAATTATAAATAAATTTATTACCACATCTGGGCCGCATAATAAAACCCCTAATAATATTTTATAGACCTTTTTGGGAAAAACGTGTTAAATGGTTCTGTTTGTAAATATTTCTCTTTTTTAAATTTAGTATACGAAGTACTCTTGATGAAGCCCTAGAAAGGCGAAACAATTGTAGAGTAATGCTCTAATAATTATTGAAACATTAAAAAGCAATTTTTCCTATTTAGTATTAATATTTAAAACATGTTTCACAAGAAACCAACTGCGGATACAATTCAGTATATTTAGGATGTAATTCTTTCTCAATGTCTAAAATATCTACTTTAGAGTCAATATAGAAATGTAAAGGTTCTCCCTTTTCATACCAATGTCCTATCTCCCTATAAGAGCATGAACCAATAAAAAAGATAATTTATTGTCTGGTAATAACAAGATTTTTTAACATAAAAAAATAAAAAAATCTTATAAGTAGCGGTGTTACAAAAAGGTACCACCTAACTAAGTCAATTTAAATAATAAACAATTATCTTTTTAGTAATATTATATAAGAGCCCACCAAGTGGAGTTTTTACTAAAATAAAACAAAAAATAAAATAATTTTAACTTTCTTTACTTATATTTTGAACATTAAAAGATGCGGATCAGTTGTAAAGAACCTAACTCATTTCGTTCCACCATGCTGTTTATATTAACCGATTTTTGCTTAAAATATTCTAAAAGCATGTTAACATGAGTCACTCTGTCCACGATTTGACCAGGTTTTTCACAAAATATAAAGCAATTTTCCAAAAAAGAATTTGAAACATGCATCCATATTTTGTACCACCGCCGCGGAACAGCATGCAAATAGGTGGTTCAAAATGTGTACCACTGCGACTCAAAGAGATACAGGGTGGGTATTTAAAAAGAAACAGAGTTAATTTTGGGCACTACAGGTCATTTACAGAAAAAAGCTTGAGGGTGTCAATTTTTGGTTTTGGAGGGAAATATTTTTGCCACTTTCATCCTCTAAACTGCAACCCTCTAGCAGGGACGAGACTCATTATAGAAGGTGTGTCAAAAATAAGGTTATTTTTTAAAATTAAATATGGCCTTGACCAATGTTTTTAGGCAGTCCTATAGCGATACCTTCTTTTAAAAACTATCTTTAATATATAACAGTTTTTATCCGGTAAACAGATGGGTGAAGATCGCCTCCTATTCGGATCTCGTACTTTTACATTATATGACATTAGAAGAATATATTGGACAGTTTTTATTCAGAAATTCTAGAAAATACGGCAATAGTGGCCATCTTTCGAAAGCGTCTCGAAAAAGGTAAATTGCAGAGCCCATCATATCTCGGTGCTGGAGTATGTAAAATCAAAAAAATAAGTTCCTTTGTTGGATAATCGTTTCTTTTCTCTTTCTCCCTGGGACATTTTGGGATAATTTAATTTTTCAGTTTTTTGTTTTTATTAAAATTATAAATATTAACAAATTAAAAAAATCTCCAGCATAACCTCGTAAATTATGTAAAGAAATGGTAAAAATGTCAAAAGGATCCTTGCAAGAGTTTCAAAATTATGATAAGCATCGTCTTTGAAATCCTGAGTTGTGGGAAAGTAGTTCTGATCACTAAAACATTTGGAATGAAATGTTTATAAGAGTCCTATGTATTTTTGTTAATTTTGCACCGACTCATCTCAAATACTTACACAATAATATAAAATATTTTTATTTAATACTTAAATTAAATTTAAAAAATAATGCAGAAACAAAACATTTTCAAGACCCACTTTAAGAAAATTGTAATTTTATCTCGCATTTAATTATTTTTATTAAATAAATTCCTTATATAATTTTTTCTACGAAAATAATATCCAAGATGGATCTTTCACATTTTTTAGATAGGAAAAAAAATCAGAGTCGGTCCTGTCCAGTTTTTGCTCGATGACTCTATACTTATAATCGGCCAAAAAAGTCAGAGGTTTTCCCATTCTATTTCAAGTTTATTTTCTTTTTATGTGCTTGTAGTTTTGGGGTTGTTTTTGTATTTAAACTTTCCCAAGCATAAAGTATAATGGTTCCTAAGCTTTGTTTTTCTTAGTTCGAAACTTTGATAAGAGTAATAAAATTTTTGTACGGATTTTTTCACAAACAAGAAATAAAAAATAGAAAAACATCCTTAGAGACAATAGGATTTTGCCCCAACGAAAATAAAAAGCGCGTTCACCATTTTAGCAAAATGGAAAATGCTCAACTATTAAAAGTCTAAGTAAAAAGTCTTGATATCTAAACTTACCTAAATTTTATACACCAAATAACTTATTCTATCTTTTATTGCAGCAAATTTATCAATTATATCTTCATAAAATGGTTGAGTTTTTATCAGTTCCTGTAGAAGCTCCTTTTGAATTGAAATATTGGCCAAAGATAAAAGTCTATCTTGGGATATAGTGTTTCTTAAGAAAGTTTTTAAACGCTTAAGACAAGAAAAACTTCGTTCCACTGACACGCTTGTCGACGGTATCGTTAAAATTAGCGAAAAAGTTTATACGCCTCGATAAAAATGTCTTTATTTGCGCCAACTTGTTTCACTAACTGCTGCAATGAAATATTTTTATAACATTCATCAGCAAATATTAGGTCAAGTTTTTTTGAGCCGCTGATTTTTGGAAATGATTCGGCATATATCTCCAATAAATTTTAAAAAGAATCAGTGGAAAAGTTTGGTTATAGCTGGCCAAACTTTGCAGTATCAGCAAGACAAAGAAATTGTAGTTTGTAACAATCTTCGAATCTTACTTCCATTTCCATCAAAATATGATCTAATATTTCATAGAGAAGTGCTCTGTACTGTCCTTTAATTTCTTCCTGTGAAAAATCACTGTCGCGAATAATACTCAAACGGAAACAATCGAAATAATACGTGAAAACCAACGAAACGACCAAAACCTATACTATCTTTTTAAGGCTAGCGATTTACCAAGCAATACATCTGATACTTCCACCCGCGATTCTGGCCGCCGGCAAGTATAGCGTTGTCATGGCAACGGAGCGTCAAAGCGTAAACAAAACCCCGCATGAGGTGTATACTTCGGTCCGTTTTATATTTGCAATACACTTGCTAATCGCGGATTGCGATGTCGCGTTGCCGAAAGCGGAGGAAAGCGACTCGCGCCAGCGGTTAATTTATATGCTAGATTTTTCATGGCGAATTTTACAAATAAGGAATAGAAATGAGAAAAATGAATTGAATAATAGTAATATGTTTTTTATGTTTTATTATTTATATTTGGTGAAGTGGCACTTCACTTACTACACCTGAATAGCCGCCACTGTTGGTGGGTTGATTACGAATCCGAAAACAGTTTTAGTCGCCAATGTTTCATATTCTCGAGATATCCATCATCAAACCTGAAAGCATATAAACCTGATTTTCACCATATCTTTTCCCCCTGCTTTTTGCACACAATTCTTGATTTAAACTTAAATTGACCCACAATATTTAAAAAAACGCGTTTTTGTTTATTTTACACATTTTTTCCATTAAATTAAGAAGCTTTGCTTTCAATCATAGTAGATGTGGCGGCCGCCAAAGCTACCGAAATTGAAATGATTGAAAGTGAAACTTTGCAATTCTAATAGAAAAATTAATTTTAAAAAACTTGGCAGGTTTTTAACAGATGTCCAAAAGGGAGAAATATGGTAATCTTAGGTTACACCATGGGGAAGGGAGTCTGTGCAATTATCATGTAATTTTTCATTCGCTAGAAACAGGAAAAACTTGACGAGATTAGGCAGGTCCCCAGAAGAAATGTATTCTGTGATGCAATGTCACTTTTTGGGTCAAGGGCCCTATTTAAAATTATTTCGACGGCAAAATCGATTTCGGTTAGGGAATTGGTGAATCTTCTTACATTCTCATTTATTTCGGGACGTGTCTGTATTGCAATACAACGCACTTATTAGGGGGGGTGGTCAAATCTCACGAAATCTCACCAGGGAGGTAGTCTACAAAATTCAAAAAGCCGCCTCACGGAATTTATGGACGCCCCCTTTCCAAATCAAATTTGATGATGAATATCTTGATGTCGAAACGTTGGCGACTAAAATTTCTTCGGATTCGTAATGAGCGCCCCAAAAAAAATCATCGTATTTAAAAATCATCAAAACCGGCATGGGTTTCGACAAGTAAACAATTACCATATTTTTCAAAAACAAATTATACTTACATCAGCAAAATGGCTTGTAGTTTCTATTATTTTTCACTTTTTAACACGCTTTTATTAGCTTGGGTTGTATCTATCTATCTATCTATCTATCTATGTAACGGAATCTTTGAGCCTAATTTTTACCAACTCCCAGCGATTCAATTTCTTTCGAAACTTTGCACACGTATCAAGGACCGATGACAATGCAATAATTTAAAAACAGTATCCCGTTATTCTGATTAGGACCGCCAGGATAAATAAATTCCTTTACAGATCCTCTGTGTCCTAATACTACTCTTGACAAAATGGCGAAGGAATTTTTTAGTGTTGATATATCGAACTAAAAAATGAAAAATAAATAATAGTTTTAAAAAACTAAAAAACACGCTTTTATATGCAACCGAACTAAAAATTAGAAAATAATTTTTTATTACAAAGAGTTTGTCAATTCAGAATAAAAGCGTGGGGTGCTTAATATATTAAATGTTATAATTATTCTATTGGCAAATATCTATGAGGGAAAAGTTATGAAAAAATAGTAAAATGCACCCCACGCTTTTACTCTGAAGTGACAAACTCTTTGTAATGAAAAATTATTTTCTAATTTTTAGTTCGGTTGCATATAAAGCGTGTTTTTAGTTTTTTAAACTATTATTTATTTTATTAAAAAATCCATAACTATAAAGAAATTATTTACACGTAATGTATGAAATATTTACAGAGTGTCCGAAAGGTGAGGTCAAAAATGATAAAGGTGATAGAGTGAGCCAAAATAATTTTAATACTTCATATAAAAAAGTTCTATCGCGCTTTGTAAGGGAGATATTGACCTTTAAAGTTGGCATAAAAAACTTATTTTAATTATAACTTAAACTGTTGCCACAGTACTAATTATATTTGAGCTACTAAATAACCTCATAAAGATGCTTCTTTGCATAGGTAAACGGCTGTTCAGTAGATGGGAATCATACAAGTTGTCAAATGTCAAATTTGTCACCAGTGTTAAAAATACATGCTATAAATGAAAAAAACGTCGCACCCTGTATAATTTAGACTTACTGAACAGCCGTCAAAAAAGAATTATTATGAGGTTATTTAGTAGCCCTAATATCATTGGTATAGTAAGAACCATATTTATTTCATTCCGAAAGCGATGTCGCCAAGTACACAAAAATTATAAAGTAAACAAACCTTTTCGAAAGCTCATAGCCTATGACAGAGCCTGATTACTTATTTTTTAAATAAATAAATAAAAATATTGCGAAAACACGTATCATATACTTAAAAAACATCCTCTTATTTCGTCTCTGGCGTGCCATAAAACTTGCAACGCGTGGCGTAGTCGTCGAGTTGAATATTTTTGCTGCAATAAATCATTGTTCACAAAAGGGTTTATTTGCTTTATCATTTTTTGTGTACTTGGCGGCATCGCTTTCAGAATGAAATAAATATGGTTTTAACTATACTGTGGCAACCGTTTAATAGTTATAATTGAAATAAGTTTTTTTATACAAACTTTGAAGGTCAATATCTTCCTAACGAAGCGCGATAGAACTTTAATTTATATGAAGTACTAACATTATTTTAGCTTACTCTATTACCCCTATCATTTTTGACCTCACCTTTCCGGACACCCTGTATATATTTTTTACATTTTCCGGCCTGGTCACAATGAGGAACTACCGCCAAGAACGGTATACAAATAACCGCACTGATCATTGATGAACCCCACAAATAGTATATTTCTTTTAACTTGTCGAACCGTTTTTTTAACTGTTCCTTAACGACGAAAGAAACGGAAAGAACGAGGAAAAAGATCTGTCTGAATGCGATAGGCAATAATTCGGTAGTGACACTAGCTTGAGTTTAAACTTGAGCACGGACATACATTAAACTTTCCGAAACGTTTTCTACGGATTTAAATAAAGACACGCACTGAAAGTCCAAAATTCCTTTTGTATCAAAAAGAAAAGGGGTTTAAAAATCTAACTAATCACGACACCTAATACTTTTACAATGATGTATCTATCATAAATGAAGACTGATTAAATTATGTTTGTTTTTTGATTTAATAAACTGATGTGCATTGAAATAGGGTTATTCATTATTATTAATAAAAAAAACTGATAACGTATAAACCGACTGATGTGATCAATCATTGATTTTGACGTTCGTATTTCCTTCATTACAACATCTTAGGGTTATTCGTTAGAAAACAAATGATTTAAATAAGTACGCCAACAAATATAAAAATATCTATAGTCCCAGAGCAAGTAACCCCTTGGAGTAAAGTTAAGCCGTGAAGTAAGAAAGGCAACGTTGCAAACAACACTGTACAGTAGGAATATTGAAATGAGTTCCTAATAGATTACATGCTAAATATAATTAATTTTTTAAGTGTTTTAAACAAAATATAGGTATTAATTTTTTTTTGGATATTTTAGACAACATATAGGTATAATTTTAAATACTATAGTTGCCCTAAAAAGCAATAATGTGTCTGCAAAACTTATCAGGAACTTTTCTGCCTTATACAAATTTGTTGGTAAGGATTTAAAAATTTCAAATTGTTATGATGTTTTCTACCCCGCTTTATGCATTTTTTGCGAACAGACCAATGTAGCTTTTTAAAGTTAACTAAACATTTATTATTTAGAAATACTTGCAATACTTAAAATGAATTGAAAGCATGTGTGTTTAGTTATAAATATAAAAGCTTAATAATATAGCGTATTACATAAGATGCGCTTTAAAATAACAAACGCTTTAAATTAGGTTTTCCACTATATTTACCCTAAAACCGCCTTAGGTAAATAACTTTCAGAATATCTATATAAATAATATTTTTGGTGAACTTACCAGGATATTTATGCGCATTAGTTGATATAGTCCTTAGGATATTGCTTGGGGTAAATAATTGTTTTTGGTGCACTATACACACTATTGATATAAAATAAAATCCAATTTTTTAAAAAACACACTTAGTTAATTAGTAGCCCGTAAAATATATTTGTCCATTTACCGTATAGGTACTACTTTTACTTTTAATAAAAAAACACTTATCCGGTCAATAGCGCACAACCGGGCTTTCCTAATTTCTCATCGTTTATGGGGAAATAAAATGTTGTTTGATAACCCTCTGTTTTAATATAACTTGGGTAATTCGTTTTACAGCTCGAAACGCAACACGTTCGTGCCATAATGTATGCCGTACTCCTCCAACTATACGCGCACATTTAAACGTAAAAACAACGATTGACATATTGCCACTTTAAAAAACAGAACAAACCTTTTAAGCTTAAACTTGTTCTGTTTACTTCTAAACATTACTTGACATTCCTACTGTGCTGTGTTGCCAAATTTCTCCGTCACAGCTTACTTGAAATTTATCTAGGATTTAGTTAATTCATGGTAAGGTTTAAAAACAATTGACATGCGTTTTCAATGAGCACAAGTACCTGCAGTTGTGGTATATTTATTTTTTTGGGGTCGCTGAATCTGAATCCGTGGTCAAACTCGACCTCTATGAGGTGTTTGATCAAGGTCATATCAAGGTCAATTCATCAGAAGTTATTGAAATGCACCAAAATCATGATATCTTGGGGTTTGGGTCGCTAAATATATATTGATAGATTGACCTTGAAATGACTATAACCATGACCTGATGGGGTCAAACTGACTCGGATTCGAATTCAGCGATCCCAAACACAAAGATACCATATTTGTGGTCTATATTCGATAAATTTTGCAACTCCATTTTAACGAAATTTGGTATACGGGGGTTTTCTGGGGCGCTGATCACGAATCTGAAAGGCGGAAACGTTTCGTTCTCGAGATATTCATCATTAGTCTTGAAATTTAAACTTATCCTATTGTTACTATATTCCCCTTCTTTTTGCACACAACTCTTGATTTAAAGCCAAAGCGGCACACAATATTTGATTTTTACATTTTGAAACCCCGTTTTCTACGTATTTTCCCAGTATTTTTGCATTAAATTGAATAGCTTTGCTTTGAATCATTTCAAACCCAGTGTGCTCATGAAGCCCTATGTGTGTATGGTTGCGACATTATCAAAGTAAGGCTACGTAATATAATGCAAAAGAATGTAAAAAGCGTAGAAAAACGGGGTTTTAAAAGTGAAAATCAAATATTGTGTGAGCACTTTATCTTTAAATCATTTTCGAACCTTTTCGAGAGTTCAAAAAAAAAAATTCTGTGTCCGTAGTAATTTAAGAATCTGTTCAGAAAGCGAAAAGAAGAAACACAGATAAAAATGCCGAAGCAGTTGAACAGTAGATGTAAGGAGTCTGTTGCTTCTTTAATAGGCTATTTTAACCAGGAACGCGAAAAGAATGAACCTTTTTTGCCTGTAGCTGTAGTAAACAAAAATCAAGATATTTCGGAGTTCAAGAAACTAGTTGCTTTTATCGAAAGGAAAAACGATGGTTATGAGGCAAAAAGTCAAAAAATTTAATTAAAGAAGAAATCATAAAGTTTTTACTTAACGCGCCTGATCAAAGTTACTTAGCAATGAAAGTAATAGCCATTATGGGAGTGGCTGGGGCATGCCGGACAGACGAAATATACAGAATGAAGCTAAGTGATGTAGAAATAAGAAATGACGTGGCTATAGTAAAAATAGTGGAGTCTAAAAATAAAGTTAAAAGAAACTTTGTAGTAACCAACGATGAAGGCTCAGTTCCTTATGTCAGATTTCTACAGGAATATATTAAGCTGAGACCAAGGAATGCTCTAGATGAGCGCTTATTGTATCGTTATGAAAGAGGTAAATGTGTTAATCAAGTAATTGGAAAGCACACTATTTCAAATGTAACCTAAAGAAATTGCGAAGTTTTGAAGCTTGAAGACATCAGTAGATACACTGGCCATTCTTTTAGAAGAACGTCAACTACGTTCCTTGCCAATGCTTCGGATGTCGATATTTTTGGACTTAAAAGGCATGGAGGTTGGAAGTCTTCTTCATATGAAGAACGTCAACTACGTTCCTTGCCAATGCTTCGGATGTCGATATTTTGGACTTAAAAAGGCATGGAGGTTGGAAGTCTTCTTCTGTTGCGGAGGGATATATTGCTGAATCCTATAGTAATAAGGTGGAAATTTCAAAGAAGATTTTACACGAAATTCCTACCAATATTTCCTCTAATGAAGTAACAGTGAAAAATATGAATATTAACGTAGTTAAAGGTGATAGCGATACCCCAACAACAAATTTAAAAACTAGTAATTCAAGTATTATTCCTCCAATTTCTTTTGCTAATTGTTCAAATTGCACAATTACTTTTAATGTCAATACCTAACCTAGTTTTTAAAATATTTTGTCATAAATTAGTTACTTTTATAAATAAATCCTAATATTTCCCACAAGCATATTTTCTTTTTTTAATCTTACTTTTTGTCCAGGCGCTGAAAATATTACTTTCGTAGCTAGCAAGGCTTAGCAACCAGGTAACACGAAGGTTCTCTTTCGTTATCATTCGCGTTGCTAGGACCACAAAGTTTTCTTATTTATACAGTAGTAGAAAAACAATATTGTTTTTCCAATCTTCTATGACAGGCAATACGCCTCAGAACAAAATAAAAGAGTAGCGAGTGGCGTTTTAGATAAAATAACAATACAAAACCTTTACACAAGCTCAAAAAGTTCTAATAGAAAATTCCATAGAGAGAAAATCCAATAATCCTCCATCCAACGCTTTTCTAAAGCTGTCAGAAACGTCTCTGCACTTTAATGGAGTATTAAATTAGGTATAAAAACATTTTAATGGTTAGAAATTATTTGGGAAATTCCGCTGAGAATATTTCTGTATATCGAAAGTATGCTGTGATCCTTTTGGGATATCAAGATAGGCGTTTTTTAAGTGTCCTATAAATGAAATATGGAAATTGTTTACAAACCGGACCCATCGCCGATTTTAATGAAATTTGGTATACGAGGTTTTTTGGAGCGCTGATTACGAATCTAAAAGAATTTTTCCGAAATCGTTTCGTTTTTGAGATATCCATCATCAGACTTGGATAGAAAACAAACCTAAATTCACCATATTTCCCCTTCTTTTTGCACTCAATTCTTGAGTTTTCTGGCAAATTGGCACTTCTTGTATCTATAGCCACGGCAGCCTCAAAAAAGCTTGGATTTCTCTTTCGAGCCAAAAAGTATTTCTCCCCTTCTAATTTATACACTTTATATGTGTCCCAAATCCGACCTCCCTGGAATATTGTTCTCATATCTGGGGCATGGCGTCCCCCGCAACCCTAAGCATTCTTGATTCTATTCAAAGAAGAGCTAATCGTCTCATTAATGATCCTTCACTTACAGAAAAGCTTCCCTCTCTTGCCCATCGTCGGACTGTGGGGGATTTATCGCTTTTTTATACTTCCATGGCTTCAGCTCTGAAGAATTGTCCAGTATAGTTCCTCCACTTACGGTTCCTAACAGAGAAACTCGTGGTTCCGCGCGTATGCATCCCTATGCGGTCCAACTGGATAGGCCCCGAACTTCCCACTTTGTTCGTTCTTTTATCCCTAGAGTTTCTAGATTGTGGAACCTGCTGCCCGGGGAGGTCTTTCCTTCCCCCAAATCTTCAAGTATTTAAGTCCCTCTTACCTCGCTTAAGACACCCACGGTACGTTAGTATTTAAGCTTTTAGCCTTCGTGGTTTGTCCAAAGATAAAAAAAAACTTACTATTTGATTTCCACCTCCTAAAACCATATTTATCTGTTTATTTTACGCATTTTTTCCATATAATTGCAAAACTCCACTTTTAATCATTTCAATAGCAGTAGCCGCAGTAGCCTTGCCACCACTAAATTTTGTCAGTGGATTAAACTATCAATCCCGTGGCTTTTATAATTTAGGCTATTGTTTTTCGTTGTTTTGACATCTTAAAAGCTATCAGGTGACATAAAAAAAGCCGATAAAATAATGCCATTACGTACCCCCAAAATATAAGTTAACTCTCATAATATAAAGAGAGGTGTACTCATTTTTTAGAATATTTATTATTATTCAAATATTTCAAATAACTAATCAAATTTGCATGTTAAACCAATTATAACAAAACTAAATCGATATTAACTAAACTTTAAAATCATTAGTAAAAAGCCAGGCGGTCATCAGTTCTTTTCACTTTCAATTATTCCCCTTTGCAGCTCTCACACTATTTAAACGACAAGCTTAGGAAAAAAGTTAATTTCTGTCTTTATTTGTTTGACGCTTGTGGCTTCTTTGAAACTGGTTTTTAGTCTACTACGTTTACGCGTATTGTTAACATTATTTAACATTTTTTTAAATACTAATAATTATTTTGCAAATCTTTTTATTTAGGAAATTTTATCAACCTCTAGATAGTTTAATAACATAGTTTAGGTCTATGGGTTTTTTAATAAAACATCTTTTTAACCCACCCTGTGTGGCAATTCTATACTTTTTTGTAAACCATATACCGGCTGATGCATCGCCGGGCGGGACATAGGAAATACCATGTATTTTTTAATGGGGCCAATTATTGGCTCCCCTAATTATTTTAGAGAAAAATTCTATTGAAGTTTATTGAAGAGCATGCAAATCTACGTACATGGTAAAAACTTTAGATTTTTCGGTTAACCCGTTGCATCTCATTGGACGCTAATATATTTTTAAAAGTTGATACATTATTATCGCCTCATATTTATGAACAACAATAAAAATACCAGTTAGCGTGACATTACGTTGTCATTTTGAAATTTAGTGCTTTATTATTATTAAAAATTGTAGAGCGAAAAGATTAACCATGAGTTATACTACTGAAGAAAAAGTATTGATGATTAAATGGTACTATCAAGGAAACAGTTACGAAAAGGTGTCGGACATGTTCGCTGCTCAGTATCCGAATAGACCGATACCCGGAAAATCAACAGTCGATAGGACTATCAAAAAGTTTAAGACCAAAGGCACAGTGATAAATAATTGCAGATGTGAAGCTAGGGAGTATCAAAGAGAAGAAAATGTAAGAGATGATAGAGACTTGGAAATTTTATTGCACGTGGAAGAAAATGAGGAGAAGGTGAGTACAAGGAAACTTTAGGATATCATAGGAAAAGATCAATCAACAGTGCTCCGGATTTTGAAAAGGCATAAATACATTTCATACAAATATGAAAGACATCAAGAGCTAAGGGATGGGGATGAAATCCGACGGCAGGAATTTTGTTTTGGACATGATGGAAAGGGCAAACATGGACAGGGAATTTATAAGAAATATTTATTTTACTGATGAGAGCACATTTACGTCAAACAATGAACCCAATCATCAAAATTACCGATACTGGAGCAAAGAAAACCAACACAGATTTGTCGAAACGAGGACGCAATATCCACAGAAAGTAAATGTTTGGGCGAGGATTCCCTGATATTTCGCCAAATGACTTCTTCCTTGGGGCCATTGATATACAAGGATAAAAATTACTCTAATCTTGTATGAGTTAAAAAATGCTCTTTCTGCAGAAATGCAATGGGAAACTTTCACTTACCAGTTAGGCCAATGTAATAGAAGATTCAACTTTGAGTGAATCGTCTCGGGGCCGGCTGGTCCAGCAAGTCAATGCAGTGAAATGACTGCCTTGAAAATCTGTTCTTCAAATCTTAAGCTCTCTATTACTGCCGACATATTAAATTATTGTAAATAATATTACTAGATTTACCACCCTGTAGCTACATGGATATATTTATATGAGTTCGTAGGTCATTGTGATGTTCATTGCATAATCCTTGGAGGCTTGTCAGTATAGGTGTTGCTCAGTTTGAATACTAACATTCATATCGTATTGTTACGGAAATGCGCTCACCACCTAACCTATGTCTAACAAGAGATTCGCATAAAAGATACATGTGGTCACCGCCAAGTTCAGACTTCGCGGGGAAACAATTGCCGCGCCTAATAGCGCGCTGCTGGCTAGCCCCGGGCCATACCGCGGACGCGGACGTGGATGGAATTCACGCGACGTAATTCCGGCGGGGCTGTGGAACGTGATCTCCGCAGTGGTGAGCCTAGAACTGTGGTTTCTGCATCAAAGGAGCGCGAAAATAGGCTGGGTTTCTTTTGACGGAAATGTCAAAAACAATACTGCCATCCCTCAACTCAGGAGATATTTCCAGAAAAATTGAAAAATAATACAATTTCAATTTTTCTACGGAAATGTCTCATGTGTTTATGCATTTATTATAGATTCCCTAAAATAAAATATAAAACCAATTTAAAAACAGATAGAAGCCGCAATGCTAGTCTTTAAATCATAACCTTTCCAATATTTGACGTAAAAAATTCTATTAAACCAATCTACTATGATATATTATTTTAATCAGAAAAACAAGCAATTTGAATTACCTAATCATTTAATAGGCGTCCCTGACAAAAAAAAAAAAACATTTTGGGTCATGTCAAAAATGACTGGTCAAAATTTTTGGCTACGCCACTGGATTCTACGGAAAAAGCAAAACATATAACATGAAAGGCTTGGAGCAATGTGGAGAAATTAAAAGTGGTATTAAAGTCATAAAGACTATATAAACGATCAAAAAGGCCGGTGGTGGGAAAACCCCGGCTATTTAAAGCAAAATACGTAATATTGATAAATGCACAAACAAAACTTGTGTATAGAAGGAACAGTTTAAAAATGTAAATTCGGTGCTCTTTGATAAGAAAAAAAATCACAAAAAAGTTTAAAGCAAATAAATCGGCATGCTTGACTTCGCGGCCGCCTTTGCTATATTTCTTTTATGATATGCCGGTTGATGCAGCTGGTCATCGCACTATGGGATAGAAATTAATTTTTTGGTCAAAATTCTGAAACTTACCAATCTAACTTAAAATGGGGTGCTTTTTACTGGAAAAATATTATAAATTATTACAAATGCTTTTGGAAACCTAAAACTTATTATATGTTATAAATTTACACCCCCTTAACATTATTATTTTTATTGTACAAAATAAACTAAAATGTCAGCCTCTTTGGTTAATTCGGTAGTATTCTAATCAGTAATCCGATGATTATTATCCCATATGATATACAGGAGTACGACAATAGGTATGATTTTTTTAAATGGAATACCCTGAATATTATATCACCACCAAAAAAATCTTTTAAAATGCTTTAAAAAATGCTACATTTGATGTGTCTATCTCAATTAGTTTCGGAAATATGACCATCCAAATCTGAAAAATAATTTTAATTATTCTTAGAAGCGTAATAGAGTTACATCTTCCCAACTTTTTTATTTTTTAACCGTATAAAATAAATAAAAAACACTGTTTTGTTGGGTAGATTCTGTAGAATCCATATCTTTCATCAGAATGCTTTTATCTTTTAGGATATACAGTGTAGGACAAAACATATTAAATTTTAAAATGGAAAACCTTGTAAATTATAAAAAATCTTGTATCTGTCCTTACACTCAGAAGTAGCAAAAAGTAGGAAGGCAATTGTAAGTACAAAAACTGATAAAGAAAAAGGTAAAAAAATCTTTGACAAAAGTAGCGAGACTTCGCGAGACTGCATCGGAAACACAACAATAGCTCTTATTATTTAAACTCTTTTACTTTTTTAGTAAACAAGGCTAATATTAAACTAAGTAGATTAAATGTTGTATATTTATGTTTACTTAAAATACATTTTTCAAGTTTCTTATTACCCCAATAGAAGTCGTCATATCCTTTTATAATTTTGCGTACATGTAGTTTGGAGTATCACTGTAGGCATGAGCCATTAAAATTTCAAGGTTGCTTTTGGCCAAAATAATGGATTTCTATCCCATAGTGTATCGGCGCGTCGCTGTGGAATGGCATAGCAGCCTTTGTATAAAATAGTCCGATTGCAGGCCTTTTTTATGTTTTTTGTATTATTTTCAAAGGGTACCGAATTTTGCGCTTTTAAAAATGTGGGACACCCTGTAAAAAAAATAAAAATAAAACTTAAAGAAAAAGTGTTTAATATTATTTATGACTTTGTATGATACACATAAAATTTCGTGATTTAATGCCTTTGTTTCCTGTTATATCTCGCCAAACTTATTCAACAACACTAAAACGGTCTCGAAAGAATTATAAATTCAAATGTAATTTAATTTGGTTTTATAATTAACCGAATTTATTCACGGCGTTAATCCAAACATCTTAGTTTGGTCCAATGAACTCTTTGCTCTGTTTATAAAAATTCTCATAAAAATATTTTCTAATCTAGTTAGTAAACCAGCCGTATCTAAAAATTTTTTTTGTCTTTTTAAGAATATGACTTGCTTTAAAAATAAAATAAAATAAAAGTGCCGAGCATTCGAACTACATAAAGAAAAATGATTTTTTCCACGACAATTTAAAAAACAACCTGAGATAAAGAACTCCATTTTAGTGCACTACATAAAGTATTAAAAAAGTAACTTTTTTTAACACTTTGAAGCTTTTTTTCACACTTTGAATTAGTGTTTTGTTTCAATGCCTACTACAATAAAACAATTTATGCAATGTAAGAGTAAACGCGACATCAACTGAACCAAACGATCAAGTTACCTTTGATTTCGTCATTAATTCTTTTAGTTAATGCTTTTTTTTATCTTTGGACAAACCACGAAGACTAAAAGCCTAAATACTAACGTACCGTGGGTGTCTTAAGCGAGGTAAGAGGGAGTTTGTTGACACGGGACTTAAATACTTGAAGATTTGGGGGAAGGAAAGACCTCCGCGGGCAGCAGCAGCAGCATTCTAGAAACTCTAGGGATAAAAAACGAACAAAGTGGGAAGTTCGGGGCTTGTCCAGTTGGACCGTATAGGGATGCATACGCGCGGAACCACGAGTTTCTCTGTTGAGAACCGTGAGTGGAGGAACTATACTGGACAATTCTTCAGAGCAGAAGCCATGGAAGTACCTATAAAAAGCGATAAATCCCCCACAGCCCGACGATGGGCAAGAGAGGGAAGCCTTTCTGTAAGTGAAGGTTTATTAATAAGACGAATAGCTCTTCTTTCAATAGAATCCAGAATGCTTAGGGTTGTGGGGGAAGCCATGCCCCAGATATGAGAACAATACACCAAGGGAGGTCGGATTTGGGACACATATAAAGTGTATAAATTAGAAGGGGAAAAATACTTTTTGGCTCGAAAGAGAAATCCAAGCTTTTTGA
This sequence comes from Listronotus bonariensis, assembly GCA_014170235.1. Taxonomy (NCBI): domain Eukaryota; kingdom Metazoa; phylum Arthropoda; class Insecta; order Coleoptera; family Curculionidae; genus Listronotus; species Listronotus bonariensis. The sequence continues at coordinate 38,297 of JACEGR010006624.1, forward strand.
AGCTGCCGTGGCTATAGATACAATGTGTTTAATGCCAGTTAGGGTTACTTTCAAATGTGACGCCAACAAGATTAAAGGTATCTTTGATCTGTAAAACTTGGCCGCTCATAAGTAGAAGATGAGCATTTGGTGACTCTTTTTCGCGACAAGGAATATGAATGTGTTTTGGATGCATTAAAGTGGACGAGATTTTTGGCGCCCCAATCCAATGTTAAATTAAGATCCTGCGATTGATTGAAATTGATGAAAACTTTGATGTCTATTGGTGCCTAAACGGTGAGGTTTATTGACTTTAATAAAGAGTACCTTATTTTTTAAGTTTTTGATTGTCTATAAAATGGCGCCCCCTGCTTTGTGATATGTCAAAATAAAATAGTTATGATGTAAATAAATTTTAAGTTTTAGGTAAAGTGCCCTCTGGCGGTATTTTAAAAAAGTACTTTTGTCTTAAAATTTTTAGAATCTGCAAAGCTCGATTTGTGTGCCAAGTATCAACTGGAGTGGTTAAAAAATAAATGCAATATGGCCAAAAAAAAAAATAAAAATTAAACTTTGACAGCTTGTAACTCGAAAACGAATGACATTTTGAAAAAAAATTTATATGAAGCTCTACCCTTATTTTATCAAGTAGAATCACTCCCTTAAGTTTCGTGGTCGATTTTTAAATCACCCTGTATTATAAAAGTGTTATGCATCATCCTAAAAAAACAAATTCTTGTGTTATTAGCCGAGTTTAGGACCAAATACTCTATTATTTAGTCTTGAGCATTTCTACTAAATCACCCTGTTAACAGTGAATAACTAGAAAATAAAAATAAAACTGATTTAATCTGTAATCAGTACAGTTAGCAATAAACCCGAAATTCAATGTAAAAGAAATTAATATATATACATAATTTTTACGACTTCTATAAATTAATGGCCCATAAAATGCCAGCATTTATTTTGTTTATCGAAAAACGTACTAAGAAAGAAGGTGTAAAGATATCAGTTAATGCAGTAAGATTGAAATACTTATAAATTTCAAAAATGTGCTTCTTTTGCCGTTAATTTTAATTTCCGAAACTTAACAGACAGGTGCGTAGCCACAGGGGGCCAAGTGGTCACCCCTCCCGCCAATGGAATAATAATACTTAAAAAACTTAAGTTGATTTTTCATAGAACAAAATAATAGCTATTAGCAATATTCCACCACAATAACAAAGTCTGTTAATGCACAAATTAAAATTAAGTTTTTTTTTTCAATACTTATCCGTTTTGCCAGAATGCCGTTCTAGAATTTAAAAACATTGTACATTGGTTCTGTTATAACACCTATCCCGAGACACACTGTATAATATGTTAATATATTTAATTATACAATACTCTATTTGGTACTTAATTATTTAATATACGGTTTTCTGCTATTTTAACGATTTTTTAAAATATTTTGACGTACATGTTATCTATTAGTTGTCCTTAATAATAGTATGAAACCGCAGTTATAAATTATTTTTTATTTTATTTTTTTATAATAAAAAAATATTTTTTTGCATTTGTTCACTTTTATTATGGACAATGGGCAACGTTGTTAAAATGTTTAATAATAAACGAGGGATTATAAAGGGTGGTCAGGTTAGTTCTGGTTAGTCAACGTTTTCTTTAATCCTTTAATTACACCAGAGACTAATACACACTTTATAAATCCAGTTTGTGTGAATTCTTTTTTACTCACTCATAAAATAGAATCAGACCCTTCCGATGTTGCCAAATGCTTTCCATATTTAGCATGGTATAACTGATGTTATTAGAGGTTTTTTTTCTTACTTTTAGGTTATAAATTAAAAATTTTCATATTTATCATATTTCACTCTTTCCGCGATCTTCGAGTAGTGCGGTTCATATTGGCGTAGAGGTCTACATAGACCTTCCGGGTAGGCGATTGAAGGCATCGTACGAGCGTGGCTGTACCATTGGGGATCGAGAAAAGATTCACGCTAAATTGGGGCTTCTTCTGGGGCTAAGCGCTGTGAGTGAAGATTCCTAAAGCCTGAAGTTTTTACGTTTTGGTGTTGAACACATGGTGTCCTCGTATGGTCGAGGAGGTGCGCACGCCTGCGGAAATGCGTCAGGAATGAAAGTGACGGTTATGCGCGACACCAGTAGCAGCCGCTGGCTTGATAGTCGCAATTTATGCATGTTCAGAACTTTATCGCTGTTATTGAGCTAAATATTTGAATTTTTTAATCCGGAATTTCTGGGAGCGGAAAGCTCGACAATCCAGATTTTCCCACCACATTGAGCTGGCAATTGACTTGCATCAACGCCATAAACAAAGCAGTATCCAGTTATCATATTTTTTATCTTTATTCTCAAAAATATGTGGAAAAATGTAATTTTTAAAGATGGATTTATATTTAATTCATTCTGAAAGCAATGCCGCCAAGTACACAAAAATGATAAAGTAAAGAAACCCTTTTGTGAACAACGATTTATTGCAGCAAAAAATATTTAACCCGACGAGTTTCTAGTACCACGCCACGTGCCACCGGTTTTATAATAGGACAGAGGCGAAATAAGAGAATGTTTTGTAAGTAGGTAATACGTGTTTTGGCAATGTATTTTTTGTAATGTATCTAAAAATATGTAATCAGGCTCTGTCCGAAGCTATGTGCATTCGAAAAGGTTTGTTTACTTTATCATTTTTTGTGTACTTGGCGGCATCGCTTATACTTAATTTTACATGTGATGTTCAGTTTCATTAACTCGTTTTACCAATTTTACCCTGCCCAGCACCCCTTTTATTCCCAGGTCCCGTAAGTTTGTTTACTGATATTTTTTTAAAACAGAATATTTTAGATAGGTATGCGCCACTTACGTTTTATTTAGAAGAGTGTCTAAAATATGTAAGTATCAACGATTTAAAAAAAACCTTAAAATAAAGAAAACGTATATTAAACTGTTGTTTGTTAAATGTTAAATGAAATCTGGCCTTTTAAAACGGTTACTTTAAACAAAGCTTCATATTTAAAGATACGGGCGCCCCAAGGGGTCTTTGCCCCTTCCGCCCCTAAGCCCTGGCTACGCCACTGTAAACGGACCCTTAGATTCCACTCGGTACCTAAGTTTATTTACCTAAATTAAATAAAACACATTATTGCCCCTGTTAAAATAATTACACATTGAATTACACCTGTTAGGTATGTATATTTACAAAATAACACAAAAATTGGTTGTGATAAAAAATATTGTTTACCTTTTTAATTATCGGGCATTTTACAAAACACCTAATGTAGGTCCACAAATAATAAATCTAATTGAATATTGAATCGAACATTCAATTGAAAGAAACCCTTCAATTAAAAGCAAAGCTGACATTAAAAGCCAAGTCAATAAACTTTGGGTATCTTTTCGAATCCGTACAAAAAGGAAAAAGGTCAACAAAGTGGGTACCGATATGTAGTAATCTGTTATTAAAATCTAAACATAGAAAATCACTGGACACAACAATAAAACGTAAAAAAATGTGCTGATACATATTAAATTTAATTTAAATAATATAACAAACCTTTATTAAGCCAATAAGAAGTATTTATCATCACAAGAGAAAGAATCCGTGTGTAGGAAACGCACAAAACAAGTTTTTAAACTACTTTGTAACCGCTAAGCTTTTAATTTGGGTTACTTAATTTACACTTTTTGACTAAAAACCGGATTTTACGCATATTAAACATACGGTTGCTGAAAACAGAATAGGTTCTAATTTATTATTAAAACTATTTTCAATGATTCATTGAGAAAGAATACGCCACTCACGAGTTCTTTTTAATTCCGAGTTTGTACCGCAAGAAACACTGCACGTCAACTGTTGACTGTTTTGACACTGTTATTATTTCTCCTCCTTTCTCTTTGATTTTAACATTTTACTCATTATTCTTTTTATTTAAATGCGGCACTTATTCTACCCGACAATTGTCTGCGCTCTTTATCTATTTTATGGAAAATTAACCAATATTTCTGTTCCACTAACGTGACAGAGCAACAACTGAGCTGCTCGCCAAATAAAGAACCTACTTAATTCATTTAGTCTTTTTAGCATTTGAAATTCATTAATGCTGCGCTAGGGTTGGTTGAAATAGAAAGGCCAGTAGTATTCGTCCAATCAGGATCTACTATGAATTACTCGTACACTAAGCGAGCGTAAAATGAATGAGGGACTAATTTACAATGTTGCCGATATTTAAAATATGTTTTAACAGACTTTGACTGTAGATATTCGATATAATGGAAATTATATCTATTATTTTTCAGATTTAAATGGTCATATTTCCGAAACCATTAAAGATAGATATATCAAATGTAGTATTTTTGTAAAGATCTTTAAAAGGCCTTTTTAATGGTGGTATAATATACAGAGTGTCCCATTTAAAAAAATGTAAGTTATGTCAATATATTCTGTTAATAAAATTGTTTTGTGTAATCTTTATAACAAAAACAAAACTTCATAATTTACTGTACAAGTTGGGTTTGGAATCATTTTTTTAGGTAGAAATAAAAGTTATAGACATTTAAAATGTGGGCAAGTTAGATTGGACGCACTGTACTTGATAGATCACACAGGGTGTCGTCAGTGAAAGTCGATCTTGGGTCTAAACAAGTTGGCTACCCCTGGCATAAACTATATTATTGATTAAATTAATTTATAATAAATGTGGAAAGCAATGGCTTTTTCTCTACCAGCGTAAAAATAACCAAAATGAAGTCTCTCCACTATCAGCGCGAAACCGCCCAAGAATATTCGACAATAGATGTCGCTTGCATCTCGTCCCAGCTGCAAAGAAAGAAAAGTAAGATTAATTTATTTAAGCGTCGCGTCGTCTATTACTTAGTTTCTTTTTCAGTGCGTATGTTGAAGCGAGAGGATCAATTAAACGGACAGCGCTTACCGGCCATAGCTAGACACCCGAAGGCGATATGTCGGAAGCGCCTTAATATGAACAATTGCCTGTGTTGCGAGACTGTAAGACTACTATGCTACAAAATCAGCTAAATGAAATCGTTCATAGAAATTGTGTGGAAAGAAAACGGTCTAACGCGAATGCCGGCATGTAAACATTTCGAATAGGATGAATAATCGTGCTTCCTTTATTGTTGCTTTACTGGCCGACATACCTTTAAAGATTGATTATACAATAGAGTTGTTTATATGCAATGGCGTCGGCAGAAAAATTTTCCGGGGAGTACAAAAAAAATGAAAAGCAAGAAATAATAGGTCTTCACCTAACAAAACGAACTTTTTCTTACCTATTCTGTTTAAATCTAATCGCGCGGGTATTTCAGTCAAGAGGCAGGATTGCATCTACAACAACGTAGATCAGTTCGATAAATTAGTTTCAAAGGTTAAGGCTAAAAGGGATGATATTTTTGGTTCCAAACGTAGCTACGAGCTTTATTTTAAAATTGGCGCGAAAAGTAACTATCTAATAAGTGTCTATCTACCCTATAAAAACGTTTTCTATTCCATAATATGTCTAATAATTTCATTTTCTAATAAAATTAAGGATTTGAAGATACTACATTTTTGGAATATAGCCAACCGTCTGTCAAGTTGGTTAGGAGAAATGTTTTTCTATCAAAGAATATTTAGAAACACTGACAACAGCGTACTTTAGGACCACAAAATATAAAAGTTCAAGATCGGAAAGAGATGCGGCCGAATACAAAATGCGCAGGTTTTTTATAATTTCGCCATACAACGACAGATGGTGCTAACTAATTTTCACTTTATAATTGACCAATCAAATTAAGAATTTCACGATTTTAATACTTTGCAGTTTGAACGTGGATAATACCTGGCGCTAATGTTTGTCCATATTTAACATATGTATAGATTCATTTCTTTGTTTTCTTCTTTGACATTTTTAAAGTGTTTTAAAATGACAGACGAATGACAGTGACGTTTCAAAACCGATTTTTTAGCGATTGATTATTGTGAGATTTCCAATAATCAGAATTAGAATCAGTTTTTGTGAAAAAATGGTATAAAGTCTAATTATTTGAAGTTTAGATCGAGAATCCCAAATAAAGTAAAATGGATAATACTCCGTCCATTCCTCAGCAGGAAAGAGAAGGTCAAAATGAAGTAGTGAGAATCTCTCTGGTAAGATTTCCCAATATGTTAATAGTTTTACCTATTTATTTATTCATACGAATGACAAACCCAAGTATATCCTTGTGTGTTACAAAATTCCTTATCTGAAGATGTTTTAACAATATTATTCAATATTTTTTGTAGGAAGTAGGTAAAATCTTGGCTTTTTAAAACCAAATTAAAGCTATAAGGAATAGTGTGTTTAATGTAGTCCTACAAAGGAATAAACTTTTAAAGGATATTCGAGGGGCCTAGTTTTAAAGTATACATTCTTCATTTTTACGTTTTAGTAGAACAGTGAGATAAATGTCCCAAGAGTTTCTAGGTGAGTCTAAGATCGTTGCTCTTGATATATCCAAAGCTTTTGACCAGGTCTGGCATGCCGTACTTCTTAATAAACTTCCCTCTTATGGTCTTTCAACTAAACTCTGTACTTGGCTCTCTAGTTATCTATCTGATCGACGTAAATCAGTTATTGTGGACGGTCATTCTTCAAGCTTTCACCAAGTAAATGCTGGAGTCCCTCAGGGCTCAGTTCTGGCACCAACATTGTTTCTTTTTCACATCAACGACCTTCTCTCGTCCACAACTAATTCCATTCATAGTTTCGCCGACGATAGTACCCTTCACTCCAGTTTTCAGGTTCCTAAACCCATAACTAAACCTGACTTGGAAAACAAACGCAGAGCGATGCAGATATCTCTTTCGCAGGATCTTAATTTAATATTGGATTGGGGCGCCAAAAATCTCGTCCATTTTAACGCATCCGAAACACAATCGTGTTACTTGTCGCGAAAAGAGTCATCAAATACTCATCCTACTACTTATGAACGGCCAAGTGTTACAGAGCAAAGACACCTTCAATCTTGTGGGCGTTACATTTGAAAGTAACCTTAACTGGCATAAACACATTGTATCTATAGCCACGGCAGCTTCAAAATAGCTTGGATTTCTCTTTCAAGCCAAAAGTATTTTTCCGCTTCTGATTTATACACTTTATATGTGTCCCAAATCCGACCTCCCTTGGAATATTGTTCTCATATCTGGGGTATGGCGTCCCCCACAACCCTAAGCATTCTTGATTCTATTCAAAGAAGAAAGCTATTCGTCTCATTAATGATCCTTCACTTACAGAAAGGCTTCCCTCTCTTGCCCATCGTCGGGCTGTGAGGGATTTATCGATTTTTTATAGGTACTTCCATGGCTTCTGCTCTGAAGAATTGTCCAGTATAGTTCCTTCACTCACGGTTCCCAACAGAGAAACTCGTGGTTCCGCGCGTATGCATCCCTCTACGGTCCAACTGGACGGGCCCCGAACTTTTCAATTTGTTCGTTTTTATCCCTAGAGTTTCTAGACTGTGGAACCTGCTGCCCGCGAATGTCTTTTCCTTCCCCCAAATCTTCAAGTATTTAAGTCCCGTGTCAACAAACTCCCTCTTACCTCGCTTAAGACACCCACGGTACATTAGTATTTAGGCTTTTAGCCTTAGTGGTTTTGTCCAAAGATAAAAAAAAATTGTTGCATTTTTCAGTGCTGCATTTAAATATATCACTTAAGGCAATAACTCCTTTCATAACAGAGTGTTCCAACTTATGAAAAAACGCATTACCTACTTTTAAAGTGTTCCTTTGCTCATTTTTTATTAGTTATGAATGTGTTTAGAATTGATAAAATTAGTTTTCATATTTGAATATTGCTGCCAAAATTAGGTTTTTACCAAATGTTTCCAAGGAATGTCATTTCTAATTTTTTGAATGAAATTGCGCGCATTCTCACGACTTGGAAACGCAAAAAACTCGAAAATCTACCGAGAACGAGTCAATACGGTAGTGTGGCCACTTGTGTATAGAAGTGAATTTGAATGGTTTTTAAGTGTCTCAACCCATGTTTATCAAAAAGCCCGGCCGGGAGAATATCACGAAGTATATAGGTTGGTGAGTGTGACATCATTATTTTTCTTGTCGTGAGCGGAAAAAATCAAATTTTATAATATTATTTTTATTGCTCTTTTTTTTGTCGGTTTTTAAAAACAAAAACCGACTGGTCCTTTGCAACATAATGTAACAATCTAATTTTGGATATTGTACACTTTGTAACTAGCCCCTTCATTTGTGAACCAGTTGATTTAAGTACTTGGACAAGGGTTTTGAAAGTCTAATTTAATTTTATTATTAGAAAAATATTTCATAAAAGAGATTTAGAAACATACAGATAGTAAAAATACTCCACATTATTTTTAAAATACGTGAACAGAGGGAAAAAATATTGGTAAATCACGTATCTGGCTCTCTGTAATTTTAGATAGTGTTTGTATGCAGAATTATATTGATATAGTAGATTACACTCACTTGGCCATTGTAGCTGTGTTACTTAAAATGGTCCATTTTTAGTGTAAACCCAGAAAAAGACGTCACAAAAGTTAATTTTACAATTATAGCAGGGTATTTCAAACTTCAAACTTATTTATTCATGTCAATATACAATTGTTTTTACACACGTCATAATTAAGGGACAAATTTATTTTGCTGGAACATGCCAAACTATGCAGTCACTGCGTACGACAGTTGTTCTTATATGTTATAATATATTATGTTATAGTTCAAGCATATTCAGCAACTGAACAAACCTGCCCAGGGTAAAAATAAAATATAGTAAAACTTATTAGTAACATTAACTATGCTAAAAATAAAAAATTTATATATATATATATATATATATATATATATAAGAAAAAATACACAATATAAATATTAACTGGTAAAATATATAAAACATTTACAACTAAGGACATAGTCAAACATTTAATTTTAGTTAAAATATGTATATACAAATACAAAGTTTTAACACACAGAAATACACACTTATAAGTACATACCTAGCAAGCAACACTCATTAAAAATCTATTATAGAAGTGCTTAAGAACTCCTGAACAGAGTAAAACGCCCTGCTGATCAAAAACGTCCTTGGCCTTGATTTGAATTCTTTAAAGGGGCGCGTGTCTTTGATATACAGAAAGCTTATTAAAAATGTCAATACCAAGATATCTAGGGCCATCCTGACACCTCTTTATTCTCCAGTATCTCGGCACAATGTCCGACCTCATGACGGAGTGTCGTGGTCGTGTTGAGCGCTGTGAGTTACATACTTGTTAATATGAGTCTTAAGAGGATGTAGCACGTTAAATTAGCTAAAACGCGATTCGCTGCCGTTTTTAAAATATTTGTTTTGAGAAAAGTTGTATCATAGAAAAGTTTCTTATAATAATCCAAAGATTATCGGAAAGTTAATCTGATTTTTGGTAATGGTAATAATTAACACACTAAATTTCCTAAAATTACAAAACCGTAAAAATAACCAACTTTCCGATAATCTTTGAATAATTTTAAGAAACTTTTTAATATACAACTTTTTTCTTAAACAAATATTTAAAAACGGCAGCGAATCGCGTTTTAGCTCATTTAACGTGCTACGGCATCCCCTAACATACAGTAGGATTTCCAGAATGAACAGCGATGGAAATGTCAAAATCCTGCTGTCTATGAATGCCTGTCTACAGTCATATTTTTTCTAATAACCACCTAGAATTATACCAATTTGTATATTTGCAAATATTTTTATATATGCTTTGTTTTTTTAATTTGCTTTTGTTTGTAGAGGCCAGATCAGCTCCTCACAATCGAAGCTGCCTCTAATGAGGCTAATGCAGTGTCAATTTGTGGCAGAGGCCATACCTACGAGACCTGTATTTTCTGGAATCTCACCAAATCTAGTAGAAATAAACCAACCTTTGGCCACTAGTTCCTCTCTCGAAGATATTCCTCCCCCTAAGGTAATCATTAAATTTGGTAATTTCTAGAAACCTGCGGCAACTCCGATTTTGACAATTATGGTATACGAGGGTTTTGGGGCGTTGATCACGAATCTGAAAGAATTTTGGCGGAAACGTTTCGTTCTCCGAGATATTCATCATCAGACTCGAAATTTAGGTTAGTCCTATTTTTACAATATTTCTCCTTCTTTTTGCACACAGTTCTTAATTTAAATCTAAAGTGGCATACAATATTGATTTTCACCTTTTAAAACCCCGTTTTTACGTATTTTACATTATTTTTGCATTAAATTGCATAGCTATACTTTGAATCATTTCAATCCCAGTGTGCCATGAAGCCCTATGTGTATGTATGGTTGCCGCATTATCAAAGAAAAGCCACGCAATTTAATGCAAAAATAATGTAAAAACGTAGAAAAACGAGGTTTTAAAAGGTGAAAATCAAATATTTTGTGACACTTTAGCTTTAAATCAAAAATTGTGTGCAAAAGAAGGGGGAATATAGTGAAAATAAGCTTAGTTCAAATTTGAACTTTGATGATGAATATCTCGAGAACGAAACGTTTCCGTCCAAAAAATTCTTTCAGATTCATGATCAACGCCCCAAAAACCCCCGTATACCAAATTTCCTTAAAATCGGAGTTGCCGCAGGTTTTAGTTTCTAGAAAATTACCCTAAATTTTTATACAGAGTGTTTTAGGAATAGATAGCTGATCCTTAAAGGCTTAAATCCTTAGTGTGATATTAAGAAGAACAATGAAATTAACCTATGTCCTAAAGGTTGTAACTTTTAGGATAAAGGGTAGTAAAGTTAAAGCTAAGAGCCTCTTGTGAAAAGTGGCTGTGTATCAAATTTTATTTAAATATCTGAAGTAGTCAGAATCACAAACATAATTTTTCTTTTTAACCAACTTCAAAATGAAGGAAGTTATCAATTCGTCTTGTATGTTTTTTCTTTGTATGTTACATTTATGAGTGGGATAAATGTTTTAAAAAAGTGTTTATTAAATTTATATTTAAACTTTTTTCTTCACTTTACCTAAGGATTCACACTCTTAGGGATTAAGGGTCATTTGGGATTGATAATTAAAATTAAGCTTGCAATGTTGTTAAAAACCCTCATCGGCATAATTTTGAACTAGTATAAGACTCCATGACAATTCATAATCAAGTTTTTTTGTTGTTGTGGCAGTTAATATCGTGTTTTTTAAAATATTTTTATAATTTATTGACTAAATGCAATAAAAAATACAAGAAGAATTAGTCTACAATTTGTGCTAAGTGTTTTGGTGGTTGTCATCATAGATTCCGTAAACAATTCTGCCATGAAGCGAAAGGTGCAAAGTCGGATTTGTTATGCCTGCAGTTTAAATGTAAATATTTAAAAATTTACGTTTTGTCACTTTATATAAAATTATGCTGAACGTTAGCTGGTAACTACTCTTTGTTTTATTTAGGTTTTTAAACTATGATGCCTAATATTTTATCTAAAATGTAATGCCTTGTTTTCAAAAGTGCTTTTCGTTCTAGCCAAGACACAAACCCAAAATCGTATATTTCTGTAAATATGATAAATATTTTAGACACTTTTGATCTTGATACCCATTTTTATCAGCTGATTAAACAAATTGCAACACTGCTGCTCCCTAATTTGAATTGCCAATAGCAGTTAATCACTTTTTAATAAGAAAGATTTACCGAAAACATTTACAGGCTGATTACTATGCTCCACCACCATATGAAGTGGCCACTCAAACAACAAAAGCTGCCAACTTATGAGGAAGTACAACGTGAGAAACACTTGGAAGATGAACTGCTGGGTATTCCCATTGTAAATGATGTAAGTTTCATTTTTTTAATTTAGGTTTGCTACAAAAAACGCCTTTGATATTTTTTATTCTTTAACAATAATTGTCATTTTGTATATTGCAGATTTTTAACCCTTAAGGAGGCGCGCAGGGATCAAATTAACCCCCAGCATTGTCATTTTAGTAACAACTTTGAGATTTTTTACAATTAGGAAAAAATCTCTAGGTACCTTCCTAAAACCTCATTAGGTATATTAAACACAAAAAAACATCATTCGTTTAAAAATTCACGTTTTTTGCGCTTGGGGTCAATTTGACCCCACGCGCCTGCTAATGTTACAATTTTGAGCAATATGTATATCGAGTTGCGGGAGGTTGAGGGAGTCCAAACAGATGTATTATTTGTATCTGACAAAAAAAAATAAGACCTCAAATTTTTGTGTGAAATATAAACAGCCAACATGCAAATATCATATGAAAACAATTTGTGAGCAGTGCCTAGCTCTAAGACAACAAGAAGGAACATATTCAGAATAAACTCGCACTCCATTTGGCATTATAAATATTTTAAGTATTTTTTCTTAAGGAGAATTACGTTTTTCTTAGTATTATTTTTATGTTTTCCAGGCAAAGTGTTAAAATTCTGTCTCGAAATATGTAATAAAAAAGTTGATATTTTTTTAAATTTTAATAATGAGGGTCTAGCTACGATACCCATTTTGAGGCTCATATAATTTATTTTAATTAATTTATGGTAACTTAGGCAAATTGTAAAGTGTTGCCATAAATGATAATGCTTAAAAAAAAAATAATAGCAGTGATCTTAATTAAAATTACATTTAAATATGTTGAGGTTTTGTTTGAGGATTTTTTTTCCTGGGCAACTTTTTCATTAAATTATTTATACATTAAAAGAAAATGCTTCTAACTAAAAATATAATTTATTAGTTTAAAAATAAATTAAAGAAAAAGTGATTATTGAATGTTTACGGTGTGTTTTCAGCCTTCCCAGTTTAGAACTCCTCCAACTCAAAGAATCTTATTACCCATTGATAATGAAGCTGCTGAAGATGTGGATACAAGTCTTTTAGGGACTGACTTTATGTTTTACATTGCATTTTTGGTAAGTAAACATTCTAATTTCTTTTTTTTTTGTCTCATCTTAGATTCAGGAGCAGAAAGCTAAAAATTTACCATAGGTCTAGATTAATGGATTAATGTATTAGTTCAGAAATTATTTTTGATATAATCCTATTTAAAATATGTGACACTATGCAAGAATTAGGGCGTTTTTTTATGTTAATATGGTAAAAAATATTTTCACCAAACTTACATGGGACGAAGATGCCAATCAAACGGCTAGCAGAATCAGCAAAAACAATTATATTATCCGAAATCTAAAAAAGTGTGTGTCTGAAAGGGTTCTTATGAACGCATATTATGGATACATACATGCTCACATTAATTATGCCATCCTGTGTTGGGGGCCACTCAGCTCAAGCATCCAGAGTGTTCTCTGCACAAAGACGATGTGTTAGAGTCATTGCCGGCCTGAAATACAGGGAGTGCTGTAGAGAGGCGGTTATCTCTCTTGGGATACTCACCCTGCCCTCCCTCTATATTCTTAACTGCCTTATACACGTTAATAGACACCTGAATAGCTACAGCCAAAATGGGGACTTACATGGATATGAGGCCAGGGGAGAAATGACCTTTCTATAAGGTACAGTAGAACTTCCAGGGCGAGGAATGGACAGAACCACTATGGTATTAAATTTTTAATGTACTACCTCAGGAAATTAGGAACCTTGACATTAGGGCTTTTGAGACTAAGATTAAACTATATCTTAAAAACAGCATTTTATAGCGAGAGCGAATACATGTTGAGCTCTTTTAGATAGTTCCAGAGAAGCATTTGCCTGTCAAATTAGGTCCATATTATAGTGTGTATAGTGTTTTGTAATTTTAATGTTCTCAAAATGTCTAATAGTTTTAAAAATATGTTTGTGTTTTAATGTTTTTGTAATAATTACTCATAATTTGTAATGATTCTAAAAGTATGTTTGTTTTTTTAAAAATGTAATGATTTTTCTTTTTTAGATTTTTATCTTATTTTAAACTTGTATTTAACTATTTTTAACTTTGACTTGTGAAAATACAACCTGTTTGGGCGTTCATCAATAAATATTTGAATTTGAATAAAACATTTTTGAATACCTATCTCTATCTAACCTCCATATCATATTGTCATTTCAAATGCGGTTTAAACCACGAAAAAATGACTTTAATCAGCTTGGGAACTTGTTTGTTGTTTTAAAAAATAGTTTTCTTTTATAAGGAAACGATTAATTTAAAAATCATCTTAACATGTACTATTGATGAAACTATAGAATACCAAACTTTAGAACCTAACTAAAGTTATTTGGATTTTTAAAAACATTGTAACAGCATTATATCCAACAATGCTGTTTATTTAGCATTAGTAAAATTGAATGTTTTTTTTTGGATCAGGATGTAATCAAGAAAAATGTATTTTTTCATTTTTATCATTTTATATTAATATTTTCCCTAAATATAACAATAATGAATTTATAAGTGCTTCCTACCTAGATCTACATAACAAAAGAAAAAACATTTACAAGTTTATTGGCATAATCCAAATATACACTGAACAAGCTATTCAAAAAGAACTGTTACGGCCGTATTCACCAAGCTCTGACTAACTTTATCAGGCTGATAACATGGTAATGCCAATGCAAAAACCTTTGGCATTAGCTGCTATCAGTCTGATAAAGTTAGTCAGGGCTTGGTAAATACGGCCGTTAACTGATTTATTTGTATGAGCTACAGCAAAGTTTTGGATGTGAATAATAAAAATTGGGAATATTCCCGTTGTTTGTTAAAAAGAATCCATCTTAGTACATTTTTGAAAGGCTTGTAAAAAGACAAATTAATTTTTTTGATACATATAAACAGGGTGTTTTATTAAAAAATATTTTTAATATTTCAAAAGCAATATCATTTAGAAAAATTATGTAAGAATCCATTTTTCTCTTTTTAAATAGTGTTGTCAGTGAACTGAGGGACAAAGGGTACCAGAAGGTGCAATATTTTTATCATCACCCTGTAGGTTAGAAACTTAAAGGGCTATCAAAGCTTCATTTATGCCACCTATGCTTTTATAAAAGAATCGTGTTTGTGTTCGTTTTAAGTAAAAACTGATTTTTCCGTCCGGAGGCTCAAATTTCAAGCCAAACTTACTGATAAAAACCGCAATTCAC
The DNA here is from genome assembly GCA_014170235.1 of Listronotus bonariensis. Lineage (NCBI taxonomy): Eukaryota > Metazoa > Arthropoda > Insecta > Coleoptera > Curculionidae > Listronotus > Listronotus bonariensis. The sequence continues at coordinate 53,346 of JACEGR010006624.1, forward strand.
TTACTTGCGTTGTTTAACTCGCTACAGCGCTTTTTTAGGTGTTTTGGGTTTTCTTTACTAGAGAATTATTGCAAGTTGCCTTATTAAACTTGGGTAATATTAATACCGTGATTATTTAAATAGTGCTTGTACCCATAATTTAGAGTTATTGCAAATTATGTTGACAGTACTATTAACCTCGTCGGCAGCCGTTCGGTTGTACGAACAGTTCCGAAGTTAAAATAAGACCAATATAAGGCACGACCCACCATGGATGTGCGCAAGCTCAGATGTCAAAATAAGGCCGGTATTATTAGTGCCTGGCCTTATTGCACTGTCCAATAATTCTCTAATCTCTTATAACTTTTTCATTTATTATCGGGCCAGTCAAGGTGATGAAAAACTGAAACGCTTTTAACGAGGGCAAATGTAAATAAATCTTTTGAAAACCGGCCCAATTAAATGCAGGAAGAGAGCCACATGCTGTGCCAGTCTCGTCAGTTGTTGTAATACGCACGGTGACACTTTGAGGGTGTGCATTGGCTTTACATATCATCACCTTAATTGTAAAACCCCTAACTACATTTTTAATGCAACAAGCATTGCCATCTTTGGCCTTATAAAATAATGCTAAAGATGACATCAAAATCGCATTTTTTAACACGCTTTTATTAACTTGGGTTGTAACTATCTATCTATGTTTGTAACGGAATCTTTGAGCCTAATTTTAACCAACTTCCAGCTATTCGATTTCTTTGAAACTTTGCACACGTGTCAAGGGACCGATGAAGATGCAATAATTTAAAAACAGTATCCCGTTATCTTTTTTGAATCGCCAGGAAAAAAAATCCATTATATTATAAAAACAACACCTAGGATGCCATCTGTTGGCAACATTTCAAACTTTGCTATTAAATGAAGAATAAATTTTTAGTTTTTACACAATTTGGTTAGTTGCACCATTGGTGTTCAATTTTTATGAACAATAACAGTTAATAAATGCCGTTAACACGCTTTTTTATTAACTTGGGTTGTAACTATCTGGCTATGTAACGGAATCTTTGAGCCTAATTTTAACCAACTTCCAGCTATTCGATTTCTTTGAAACTTTGCACACGTATTAAGGAAACATGACAATGCAATAATCTGCAAACAGTATCCCGTTATCTTTTTTGGATCGCCAGGAAAAAAATTCCATTATATTATAAAAACAACACCTAGGTTGCCATCTGTTGGCAACATTTCAAACTTTGCTATTAAATGAAGAAGAAATTTTTTAGTGGGTTGCAATATATTGGCAACGGTCCAAACATTGCCTGGATTGCCATCTGTTGGCAAAATTTCAAACTTTGCTACTTAATGAAGAAGAAATTTTTTAGTAAGTTGCAATCTGTTGGAAAAATTTTAAAATTTGCCACTCTTGTTCATTAAAAAAATTTTCGCCATTTTGTCAAGAGTAGCAGAAACTAAAAATGAAAAATAATTAATAGTTTAAAAACTAAAAACACGCTTTTATATGCAACCGAACTAAGAATTAGAAAATAATTTTTCATTAAAAAAATATTGTCATTTCATAGTAAAAAGCGTGGGGTGATAAATATATTAAATGTTATAATTATTATATTTGCAAATATCTATGATGGAAAAGTTATGAAAAAATAGTAAAATGCACCCCACGCTTTTACTATGAAATGACAATATTTTTTTAATGAAAAATTATTTTCTAATTTTTAGTTCGGTTGCATATAAAAGCGTGTTTTTTTAGTTTTTTTAAACTATTAATTATTATTAATTAATTGTAAAGCCACCTTATTCCAGTTTTTATTTAAAAAATGTGATTTTGCTGCCATCTTTAGCCTTATTTTATTAGTCAAAAGATGATCATGTATGTTTTATTAAAAATGGAGTTAGGTGGTTTTACAATAAAATTAATGTGACAATATGAGAGTTTGGCATCACCGTGTATGGCCCAGTATAAAGATTTTTTTTTAAAACATTTCTACGGCATATTTTTATGGATGTTTTTAAAAATAATAACACACAACCCTAATTTTATAAGATCTACTTTGAAAATAAAAATTTGTTTGAAGTGTAGTTATTTACATTTCTTTTTTTATACAGTCGCTTTCATCTTTAACTGGATTGGTTTTCTGCTGCTGATGTGCTTCTGTCACACCATCGCGTCAAGATATGGGGCGCTCTCTGGCTTCGGATTATCCCTCGCCAAGTGGACCTTTATCGTACAACACTCCACCGAACTGGCTTCAAAAGATAACAGCTGGCTATGGTGGTTGATTATGACTTTTGGTAAGTATATTCATATTCTAGTTAGGGATTCCTGGACCATTTTTCAAGTCATTACTAACAAGCAAATTTTTCGGGAGAAGCTTTATTTTGACGAGACGACCAACTTTTTTCTTTACAACAATTTTCGTTGGTGGTAGCTTACAGGAGTAGCAGGAATTAAATGTGCTGATTTCCACGCAATTTGTAGGACAATTTGGGTGGTAAATTATATAAATATTATTTAATCAACAGAAAAAATCAGCTGGTTAGTAGTTAGTGGTAGTCATACATATTGGCAGGAAGTCAGCGGAAAAATTATTACAACTTTATTAATTTAACCGACTTTGTATTTCTAATATTAAAGAAGTTAGCAATAGTGCCGAATTAAAATTGATGACCCTGTATATTGACACCTCATATATCATGTATTTCAGCTAAAGAAGCAACAAACAAAAATATTAACTTTTTTTTCCAGGTTTGATAATTTGCATCCGAGCAATCTTGCAGTATTTGAACATTAAGCGCGGTTGGCACATGCTCTCTGCTAGTCACCAGGAGAGGCTCCTGTTTTTCTATTAGAGTAAGCAATAACATTTTAGAAATTATTAATTGTGATCCTTGTGTATCTCCTTGTACTATATTAGATGTGTAATTATCTTATGTCTATATGATAACCATTCCTGTTTTAAAATGTACCTAAACCACAGACAATGAGTGGTATGATGCTAACATGTAGGTTATATAACCTTAGGGTTATTTAACCGTAACTATGCGCTTGCCAATCACAAAAATATTTTCGAAAATAAGCAGTTTTGGGTTTATAAATTATAAGAAGAATATTTCTTATTTAATAAATTTATGTTTATTACACATTACCTTACATAATTATCATGAAAAATCCGTTTACTGCATTTTTTTTTTGTAAAAACTTGACAGGTTCGAAATCTTTTAGAAATTGGCCAAAAAATCATTTTAAAGTCGTCTAGATATCTATGACATAACCTGCTTGTTCATTTTTTTCAGTTAAATATAATGAGCAGGTTTAGGAATGCGGTTATATTTGACTAAAAAAATAAATAAGCAGGTTATGTCAAAGATATCTAGACGACTTTAAAATGATTTTTTGGCCAATTTCTAAAAGACTTCGAACCTGTCAAGATTTTTTACAAAAAGAAAAGGCAGTAAACAGATGTTTTCATGATAATTATGTAAGGTAATGAATATCAAACATACATTCATTAAGTAAGAAATATTCTGCTTATGATGTATAAACCCAAAACTACTTATTTTCGGAAATATTTTTGTGATTGGCGAGCGCATGGTTACCGTTAAATAACTCTAGGGTTATATACCCTACATTTTAGCATCATACCACTAAATATAATTGGGGATTAAGCAGTTATATTCACTTAGAACACGAAAATAAAGCCAATTATTTAAGATTTTTTGTTAAAAAGTCCCTTTTAATTTATTAATTTGAAATTTTGAACATATATGCTGTATACTTATTAACAATATCTTGATTTATTAAATTATATAATAATTGATAATAAAATTTTTATAAAGCCTCTGGAGCCGATATCCGGGTGGTCCATTTAAAAAAGCCGTTTGGGGGTAATCACTATATCACTGGACTGGATCATCTAAAATAAAAAACCGAACGTATGTATCTAGTTTCAGAAATGTATAGTCTATAAATTAATGGAAAGAATAGGCATTTTTTGAGAAATTTAAGCTTTTAAGAAACCTATACAGTAAGTTCAAAAATGTTTTTATTTTTGATTAAATTTTTTAAATTCTTTGTGAAGAATTAAAATTAAATTATTTCATAAAAGATTAATTCGAAATGGAATTAATCAGTATATTGTGGGTATAATAAAATTCCAAGGAACTCTTATTTAATTTATGTTTACAAATATGCGGAACTCTCCTAAACTATTTGACTGATTAATTTTAAATTTTCAGAGAATTTACTTGAATACATGTTCACTAAAATATGCTTAAGAAAAAAATGATTTTTTTTCAAAATCACAAGTACCTCGTTTAACCCAACCTCTGGCATGGGCCAAATTAGACAATTTTTATTGGAAACATATATATATATATATATATATATATATATTTGAAATGAAATTTTGGACCATTTTAAATTAAACCCTATAATATACAGGGTGTCCAATAACTTCAACGACCAACTTTAAGGAGTGATTTTACAATGAAAATTAAGAAAAAACTTGAACATATTATGTCCTAAATGTCTTAGTTTTTAAACTACGGGGAGTTTTAAAAAAATTAAGAATTATATTTTTTATTATAATTTTATACCAATTAAAATAATTTTAATATAATTTGAAAGACATCTTCTATGCATCGAAAGACATGTTGGACATAAAAGAAAAAAAAATTACCTCCATGAGGTCCATAAGGGGTTTAGGGTAAATATTTTTTAAGAAAAATGATACGTCACTGCATTTTTCTAAAATAAAAATATTTTTTTGATTCTCCGTTTAGTTTAGAACAAATTTGATATCGGGACATTTTTTTGTTTGATATACGGTTTTCGCGAAAACAAATAGAAACCCTTTCTTGGCGCGGTTAAATCCCTATCTAATTAGAGAATAAATAACAAAGGTTATTATTTACTGTAGAATTTGATATTAGCAATACAAAAGGACTATGCCTAAAAACGGTTCTTATTTTTTTATGCAAAAACCGTTCACCAAGCAAAAAAAGTCAAGAGATCAAATTTGTCCTAAACTAAATGGGAATTCAAAAGAGATTTTTATTTTAAAAAATGCAGTGGCGTACCATTTTTTATTATAAAAATGTTTACCCTAGATCCCTTATGGACTACACTGGTAAAAATGTATTTTATTTAGTATGTCAAAAAATGTCTTCTGACAAATGAAAGACGTCTTCAAAATTTTATAAAAATATCTTAATTAGTATAAAAGCCATAATAAAAAAAACGAAAATTTTTAAAAAGTTTAAGATTTATGTAGTTTTTTTCCTATTTTTTATTGTAGAATCACCCCAAAGTTTATCGGTTGAACTACTG
>JACEGR010006625.1:0-58655 GCA_014170235.1 Listronotus bonariensis
TGGAAAACACTGCGTATTTCACTAATTTTATTTCTTTCCAGTTTTATAAATATAATACCATGGGAAATTTTTAAAATTTTAAAGTTTAAAAAATTATTACAATTTTTGGTAGGTACTGTATTATTTAAAAATGCTAATTTAATTAACTAGCCTTAAAATCTGTAAAAAAGGAGTTTCCATTATACAGGGGGTGTCAAAAATTTTAAGCGTATTTTTTTAAATATAAATAAAGCCTTGCCATAATTTGTTAGGCAACCCTGTGGCAATACCTTTATTTAAAGGCTATATTTCGATTCATTTTAAAAAAATGTACTTTTTAAATGGAATACCCTGTATATTATATTACTATTTGAAAGATCCATCAAAGAGCTTTAAAAAATACACATTTAAAATACATAATTTTTATCAGATTTGGAAATATGGCCATCCTCATTTTTTCGATTTAAAATTAAAAAAAGGAAACACCTATATACAATTTATAAAGAAGAAAGACAAATTCTAATTGGGTGCCTAATTAAAAGAAAATAAATTGCAATTGAAAAAAAAACATTTTTTTTACTTCTGTGGTTTAAAATAAATGCTCGTATTCTAATTTTAGGTGAAACAATTATATCATGTAAAGATCCAGATACCAATCAGAAAATTTCAGATAATCAAGTCAATGTTAAATGTCTAAGAGAGCAGAGGATTATAGATAGAATATTTACAGCATCAACCGCAACCCTAGTTGCAATTATTTATATAAACTTTGGTTGTGCTGTTCAATGGGGCGAATTAAAGAATCTTATAAAGAAACCAGTTGGACCCATTTTGGGATTTCTAGGACAGTTCGTTGTGATGCCGTTGGTAAATTTAAACTATTTTTAACACCAAAAGCGTAGAGACAAAAATATTTTCTCACTCTCAACTCAATAGAATGCTAGAAAATAAGAAAACCTTTTAAATAAAATTATGGGTGGTAAAAAAATGAATTATTTTATCATAACTCTCCTACCACTTCAGATATTTACAGAAAATTTGATTCACTTCTTTTGACCATTACATTACATTTTTGCTGTATTTTTTTATATGTTTGAAATACTCATTTACTTTGGGGTTAATTTCGTCTTTAAATATTTTTCGTACAACCAACCCCACTAAACACGTTATGTAACATGAACAATTTGCAACATTATTTTTTAGTTAAAATTGTAAGACCAAATAAAAGTAAAATATTAACGTTGATGTTACATATTTGCAATTAATTTTTATACCTTTTTTGTAACGTTTCCTATCGAATCCAGAAAATAATGTTAGTGTAATGTCCAGAAATTATACGTTTGCAACATTTCGTTGTTACAACCTTGCAACTAAAATAAAATGTTTTTCTTTTTAAAATTGGATATTAAATTTTAAGTCATACCATGCAGAAATACTAAAAATTTCCTAAATCAAATTTACGGCGGGGGCAGTTTAATTCTTTATTGGTTGACATCGCAATGGCCGAGAAAAGAAAACGAAAATAACAGGTGGTGATTTTTTGGATTGTTCTTTGATGGCACTGTACGGTCATAAATATAACCACATGTGAAATAAATCGTTGTTCACAGATAAAATTTAATATAAAGATTTGTTTTCCTTCTCTTGGTTCTGATAAAAAGCATTTGAAAATTCACTGCTCTGTTATGTTGTTACAATATAACAAAAACTTGTATATAACAGTGCAATGTTGTGGCAAATGACATAATCTGTTACATATACATCACCCATACATAACGGTTTAATTACCAAAAATGTGTAACAGTGTGCAGTAATAATAACGTTGCGGAAATGATTCCTTGCTTAGCGGGACCTTTTCCGTTTAAAAAATAAAAGCCATTTTGATACATGACAAAATCGCCAAAATCTAATATGGTATTTTGTAGGGTTAAAAACTAAGTATTATTGTTATTATAAGTAAGTATTAATTTGTGTTTGTTCCTATACGAAAACTTTATATAAAATTCAAAATTTCTTTATTAAAAAACAGTGCAAAAATAACAATGTTCAAACGATCTAAATTTCTTTGTTTGCCAGTGTATTATATCGTTTTACTAGTTACTAGATTATGCCCGCGGCTTCGCACGCGTTAAATTCGGTGTAAAACAATTCCCCTTTCCTATACCGTAAAGATTTTGCATATTATTATATACATATAAACCTTTCTTTTGAATCACTTTATCTATTAAAAAAAACGCATCAAAATCCGTTGAATAGTGATAAGAAACTTAATACAAAATTTTTGGTACTCCCTGTAAATTATTTTTTTAAATACTAATAATTATTTTGATAAGTCTTTATATTTAGGCAATTTTGTAAACCTCTAGATGGTATAATAACATATAATAGTTAGAATGCATTTTAGTTTGAAAGATTTTTAATATAACATCTTTTTGACCCATCCTGTGTGGCAATTTTATATATTTTTTTATAAATCAGAGATACCTGTGCACAATTCCTATTAACAATTTTTTTAAAATTTCAATTCAATTCATCAATTGCAATAGTAACGTAAATATCTAATTTTAAATGTAAACTATTTTTTAAACACTCTGTATATGTTTTTTCTTGATATTATTATACATTTAAACCCTCCTCTATCCATAAAAAACCGCATCAAAATTCGTTAAGTAATATCTAACTTTAAATGTAAACAATTTTTTTAAACACTCTGTATGTTTTTTTTTTTTAATATTATTATACATATAAACCTTCCTTTTCTATCTATCTATTAAAAAAACGGATTTTGATGCGTTTTTATCCGTTGATTAATATCAAATTTTAAATGTAAACTATTTTTTTAAACACTCTGTATATGTTTTTGATTATTATACATATAAACCTATTCTGGAATTACTGTATCTATTTCAAAAAAAAAAAAAAACGCATACAAATCCGGTAAAAATAGTAACGTCAAGATCGAATTTTAAATGTAAACTATTTTTTTAAACAATCAGTATATGTTTTTTTGGATATTATTATACATATAAACCTTTCTCTTGAATCACTGTATCTATTAAAAAACCGCATTAACATCCGTTAAGAATAGTAACGTCAATATCGAATTTTAGTTATAGGTTATCCAAGATAGCCGACCCGTCTCCACTTCGTTGGACGTTAATATCTAAACTTTTGTTTAATCATAGTAATAGTATAGCCTATAACACTCCTGAATAGTGTAGTTTTCTGATTGTAAAAGAATTTTTATGATAGGTTCATTACTTCCGAAGATTAGCGGCTACAAACAAACAAACCCACAAACTTACAAATAAAGTTACAAAGTTTACCTCTTTATATTAGTATAGATTGCATTTATCAAGATTTCGATCCTATAATAAATTAGATACCAAAATTTGTTTTTTTCTTTTCTTTTTACCTTTATAACCAGCGAGATTCTTATACATTTTAGATTAGTTACGGAATGGGGTTACTACTATTTCCTGATGACCCAGCAATGCGCCTTGGAATGTTTTTGTAGGAGTGTCACCAGGTGGTGGTGCCTCAAACATTTGGACCGCTATATTGGAAGGAAACATTGACTTATCGATTCTTATGACCAGTGTAAGCACTCTCGCAGCTTTTGGAATGATGCCATTCTGGCTCTTTACATTGGGAAAAACTATTTTTAATGATGCGAAATTGGAGGTAATAGTTTTATTATGAATCAATGTGTGTCTTGTTGATGTATTTTAGAGCTATGACTGCTGCTTGCGAATAGCAATGAAGGTAGTTTGGCCGAAAGCACAGCTCTTCTACGATATTTATCAAATTAAATAAAATTTTGCACAAAAACAAAAATTTTCTTTTTTTTCTTATCATTTCAAGTGCATGCGGCCACAACCCCTTTAAATTTTATTATTTTGGCACAGGTGCCAGGTTGTGAATGTGCATGGTGCTACAGTCACAAAACTGCCAGTTTTTATTAAATATAAATCAATAAAAAACCCGCAAAAGGATGTTATTGTTGTTATTTTTTGTTTTAAAAACAAAGCAGTACTACAAAGAATTCAAAACAATTTTGTGTCTGCCTATATAGTTTTGCATATTTGAAAGTTATTTTTGATTTCAAGCAACTTTTCCTTATAAAAATGTTCGATATTGTGAAGAGAAAAAAACATATTTTTAAAATACTTTGTGTTTATTAGAAATAAATAAAGTATTTAAATAGGTCGAATATCTTTATAAAATGACTGATGTAATGAAAACTGGCCAAGTCAAATCTAACCCACTTTAAGATCTCATACATACCTACCTATTTAGATTTTGTACAGAAATTGGCACTTATTTATGTGTATAATGGCTTAGCTTTTTCACATTATTTTCTGGTGGGATAATAATATTACGGTATTACTTTTTGTATTAGCAGAGCATTGTAGCCTACTCAATTATTAATACCAGAACTATTTTAGTGCAATAAGACTGATATGATTTTTATCCCGAAATCCCTATGGCTCAACGCCTTGTGCATCGGTACAGTTTTGTTGTTGCTTTACTAACCTATACAGGGTGTTTCACAACGTATCCGACAAACATTAAGGACTAATTCTACAATAAAAAATATGAAAAATACTTTTTTATGAACATATGCCTTAAACGTGATAGTTTGTAAACTACAAAGTGTTAAAAATAAAAAAAAATGTTTTTTTCATAATACATTTTATACCAATTCCATTAAAAAAATGGGGTACATCTCCAATGCACCAGAAGCCATTTTTTAGCATATAAGAAGAGTGTCGCCCATGAGGGGATAAGGTTAAATATTTTTTGTTAAAAAAATGGTACGCCACTGCATTTTCCTAAAATAAAAATAATTTTAAAAATTCCCATAAGGTTTGAAACAAATTTGATTTGTTTACTTTTTTACTTAATGCACGGTTTTCGCGTAAATAAATAAAAACCTTTTGTCGGCATGGTCATTTCGTATCGATAATATCAAATTCTAAAACCAAAAACAAGGACCTTTTTCCTTACAAAATCACCTTTGTTATTTATTCTTTAACTAGACAGGGATTTGACCATGCCGAGAAATGGTTTATATGTATTTACACGAAAACCGTGAATCAAATAAAAAAATGAAGAGATTAAATGGGTATCAAACTAAATGGGAATGTATAATATATATATATATATATATATATATATATATATATATATATATATCTATATATATATTTAAATACAGTGCCGTACCATTTTTTTCTTTAAAAATATTTACTTTAAACCCCTCATGAACTACACTAGTAAAAATTATTTTTTCCTTGTATGCCAAAAAATGTCTCTTTGTGCATAGGAAGCGTGTCCCCCAAATTTTTAAAAATATTTAAATTGGTATAAACGTTATTATAAAAAACAATAATAAAAAAATTAACAACCCGTAGTTCAAAAACTAAGACTTTTAGGACATACGTTCATATAAAGTTTTTTCTTATTTTTTATTATAGTATTAGCCATAAAGTTGTAAAACACTCTATATACCTTTTTGCTTACGTGAACCTGTAGAAATAGATCATTAATTAAAAATACATATATTGTTTTTTTAGGTACCATATACACAGATAACAACGTACGTCGTGGCTCTTTTTATACCTTTAGTAGTAGGATACTTGATACAACGATACTTGAAAAAACTGCAGCATTTTTCACAAGAATACTAAAGGGATTTTCATCTTTATTAATAATGTGTATAATTGTTTTTGCTATTGTGACTAATCTGTATCTCTTTGAATTGTTTTCTTGGAAAGTAAGTATTATAATTTCATACTTTATTAAATACTAAATAGCAAATTTTGTTTTACATGAAAAAGTGTTTCTGTTTTTTTCTTAGTTTTGGTATACATTTATAGATGCTATACAGGGTGTCCAAGATTATGTAGGCAACAATTTTTTGCGTACCCTTTATAGGACTAACTACTCCCAATATACCATAGTATAGAATCATGTGCAACTTTTATAAAGATTAAAGTTTTCTGACAAATGACAGATAAAAGTTTCCCACTTGTTGTAAACTTAATGGACCACACTTTATATTAAATTAGAAAAAAAAACTTGGATTTAATTTACCAAAAAGGTAATTAACTTCTTTATACAATGTATAAAATTAACATATAAAAAGCAGTTGTCCGACTGTTCGTTAATGTGTAATTATTTGTAATTTTTACAGATTGTAAAAACTTTAGTTCCGTATTTAAAAAAACAAAAATTAAGGGTCAGTTATTATTATTTTGAATTTTACATTCATCACTAGAGGCGCATTTACATAATAATTTTAGCCACCCCTAATTTTCTCCTCCTTTTTCATTGGAAAACAATTTTGAAGAGCAAAAAAAAGGTCCTCAATCGCCGCCCTAGGCTCCAGCTTACTCAGCCTTCTGGTAAATACGCCACTGTTCATCACCCATATTTTCTGCTTGATATAAAATTACCCTTATTTATAATCGTTTTGTTTCTTTAAGATTGTAATAGCTGGTATGGGCATGCCTTGGTTAGGGTATACGGCAGGATATGTTATTGCAAAATCCTAAAGCAACCATCTCCCGATGCGTTAGCAATAGCAGTAGAAATTGGTATAACAAATACTGGAATATCGATATTTTTATTAAGGTTTGCATTGGATCCACTGTATGCTGATCTTACTACAGGTAAAGATGGTTCCACATTTAATTCATTCTAAAAGCGATGCCGCAACGTACGCAAAAATTATAAGGTAAACAAATCCTTTGGTGAACAATGAGTTATTGCAGCAAAAATATTCAACCCGACGGGTTCCTAGTTTTATAGTAGGACAAAGGCGAAATAAGAGGATGTTTTTAAGGTGCGTGATACGTGTTTTAGCAATGTTTTTGTTTTATTATTTATCTAAAAACATGTAATCAGGCTTTGTCCGAGGCTATGTGCATTCGAAAAGGTTTTTAACTTTATCATTTTTTGTGTTGTTTGCGGTATTGCTTTCAGAATGAATTAAATGTGGACCCATCTATAATTGTTTTTTCTAGTTATTCCTGTATCAGTAGCAATAATGACACCATGGCCACTTGCTTGTATATTTTTGTATAAAAAAATTAAACAAAAGTAAGTAGGTATTAAAGATAATTACTTATTTAGGTGTTTTCATAAAATGATGGTATTCTTGTATAAAGTTTGGTTTAATTATGTTTAATATCCCATTAGTTTTTTTTCGTAAATAAAATGGGCAATTCATTTATGTTATCTAAAAAAGTCAGTCACTTTATATAATATTTTATAAGAAATGTAAACTTTTGCGAATTTATGCATCTAGGGACTGAAGGGTATGATAAGGGACTGATAAACAATAACGATTATCAGGTAAGATACTTTTAATTTAATTTTTACATAGCCTTAGAATTTTACATCAGCATATATAATTTAACGAAATGGCTGTCCCAAAGGGCTTAAAGTATTTGGATACATTTAAGTCTTACTATAAAATCAACTGATATAAATTTACCCTACACTCACATTTGCTATGAAATGTTAAATTTTGTAAAAGGCTAGGGCCTAATTATTAAAGTTGTTGACACAATAATTCCACTTTGGAAAACAACAAAACACAACACAACTGCTTTTTTCCAAAAGCTTTGATGGAGTTAGGTGTTGCCACCATAATATTAAACAATTGTAAAATAAAGAATATATATTATATATCAAGCAGGGCCGTATTAAGGGTATGAGGCGCCCTAGGCTACAATTCCCAGAGCGCCTATTTTCCTACAAACAAAATGTTTGAAGAGCAAAAAAAAAAAGGTCCTTACCACTATTTTAGTCCAAAAACAAGGTCATTCTCTCCTTTTCGCGTCTATTTTGTTTATATCCCAACAGAAAATTTAGTTCTAATCCCCACCCGACCTAAATTTTTTTAGAAACTTAGAAACTTCCCTGTCTAGCGCCTATTACTTCCCTATCTGGCGCCTATTTTTTCATGGCGCCCTAGGCTGTAGCCTAGTCAGCCTAATGGATAATACGGCACTGATATCAAGTATTAAAATTTCACAATAGGTAGGACGGCATGGCTATGAAGTGATTTTTGGAGTCAATTTATGTTAATTAATAAAGTTAAGGTCATAAATAAAACACATATTTAATGATTATTCAAAAATTCCTAATGTAAAATATTTAATTTTATTAGATGCTGAAAACATAGGTTTATCTTAGTTTTGTGGAATTACCCATTCACAAAAAATGTTTTAATTCAACACTCTTCATAAATCTCATTTTGTTGCCATTTAAACCTAGTTGACGCCATTATTCTACGTAGCACTATTAGCTTAGTGACTTAAGGGTCCGATACTTCGGTTTTTGAGTAGAAGCAAATGCTTTATACAGTGAATAAAGTATGTCAACATTAGTAGATTTTTGAACAGACCCACCTCAAAAGTCCTGCTGGCACCCCCACCCACCCCTCAAAGTTGGTTAAGGGATTGATATAGTTTTTTTCTAATATCTTTTAAACGGTAAATGATAAAAACTGATTTTAGTTTCGTTAGATAGAGCACAAAATTCTGCAAAATAGTAATAATTAAAATTGTATTTTTGTTTATTACGTAACCGTCTACCAAACAAAAAAATATAAGACACAAAAAATTAAGGCCAAAGTTTTCCCTATCGAATGGTGTATAACATTATACTATTTTCTTTTAAATTAAAGCTACCAGTGGCGTACAAAAGTAGCACTACACCAGTATAGTAGGTAGTTAAAAATAGAAATTTTTAATGTCATACTTTTATTTTATTTTTTCAGAATATTTCTCACTTTAGTTATATTAATTGGTAATATTACCTTATTGCGCATAATAGTAATATTAAAAATAATATTTTTGTTTTTTTGGTAAGACTCTACAACAAAAAAAAGTCGAAGGGGAGTATCCATACGGCACTTTTTACCATATATCTTTCAAACCATTAACAAAAAAAATAAACAACATAAACGACAAACCACAAAGTTATCATTTAGACTATTATCTTTTAAAATAAAGCTACCAGTGGCGTACCAAATTAGTACTACACCAGTAAAGTACCTAGAAATCGAAATATTTAATGTTATTCTATTAATTTTAAAAGATTATTTTTCACTTTAGATTTATTAATTAATAATTATACTTTACATTTTATTTACTTATTTCTTTTGTTTTATAATTTGATTCATCATATTTTTAAATAAATAACAACAGTATTATAATAACTTTTTATTATAAAGATAACAACAAATATGGCTTATACAGTGTGTCCCAGGATAGGTGTTACAAGAGGACAAATTCACCAGAAATTTTGGAATATTTAATCGTCCTTTTGGGAAACTGGTCGCATGGTCCAGAACTAATAAATACAAAATTTGATTTCAATTGGTAATATACAGGGCAAGTTATAACTAAAAATATGAAAATGACCAAGGATAAAGTACCTTTATTTTTAAAAATAGGACAAAATTGTATAGGTAAATGTTGTAGAGAACAAAATTTTATGTCAAAATTTAAAGTTAAACACGTAACACGGGGTAAATTCTCAACCGTTCGGTTTTTGGGCAAAAAGTTGCATTCGATAAATATCAATGTTGCTACTATCAGAATGTTTATCGTAAATGGTTACAACGAATTTTGAGATCACACTTAATTGCCGAGATGAAGGTTTTTTGAATGCTGCAATAAATCAATGAAAGTAGCTGTAACTTCCGGAAAAGATTCCCAAGCTTCCCAACACTTTTTTCCTTTTCCATAAAAGGAGGACGTGGTATCGCAACCGGTTAGTGAATGAAAAAAAGAAAGAACTATACTTTTTTCATTGATTTTTTAGCAATTTCGATACACGAAATATGTCTTACATTTTTACCAGTACCAAACTCAATCCACACATCTTGGTTTTGATTTTTGTACTGGTAAATTTTTTTTCCGTGTCATATGATTATTTATTATTACTAGTATGCAGAATTAGAAATAATTATAAATTAATAAAACTAAAGTAAAAAATATTAAAAAATTAAAAGTATAACATTAAAAATTTACATTTTTAGGTACTATACTGGTATAGTGCTACTTTTGTACGCCACTGGTAGCTTTTTTTTAAAAGATAATAGTATAATGTTATACTCCATTCAATAGGGAAAACTTTGGACTTTATTTTTTGTATTCTACATTTTTTTATTTGGTGGATGGTTTGGAAGATATATCGTAAAAAGTGCCGTGTAGATGCTCCCCTCCAACATTTTTTTGTTGTAGAATTTTACTAAATCAACAAAAATACAATTTTTAGTGTTACTATAAGGTAATATTACCAATTAATATAAGTAAAGTGAGAAATATTCTGAAAAAAATAAAATAAAAGTATAACATTAAAAATTTCTATTTTTAATTACCTACTATACTGGTGTAGTGCTACTTTTGTACGCCACTGGTAGCTTTAATTTAAAAGAAAATAGTATAGTGTTATACACCATTCGATAGGGAAAACTTTGGCCTTAATTTTTTGTGTCTTATATTTTTTTTATTTGGTAGACGGTTTGGAAGATATATCGTAAAAATGCCTTGTGGATGCTCCCCTCCAACTTTTTCTATATTGGAGATTCTTACGTAATAAACAAAAATACAATTTTAATTATTACTATTTTGCAGAATTTTGTGCTCTATCTAACGACACTAAAATCAGTTTTTTATCATTTACCGTGTAGAAGATATTAGAAAAAAACTATATCAATCCCTTAACCAACTTTGAGGAGGGGTGGGGGTGCCAGCAGGACTTTTGTGGTGGGTCTGTTCAAAAATCTACTAATGTTGACATACTTTATTCACTGTATAAATCATTTGCTTCTACTCAAAAACCGAAGTATCGGGCCATTTGTGACTTATTACTAAGCTATATGAATACGACGCCGACGTGATCTAGTCAGGACCATAGTCAATGAGATTAAAAAAATAATACTTAATAAACTATTATATTTTAGAATATGGACAAAAGGAAAGTTGAAAGATATGAAAGAGCCTGAAAATAGCCAAGAACCGATCAACAAAATAGCACCAAATAATGTAGCGTAATATAAAAAATATTTATGTAAAATGGTCTGAAATTGTCAACATTGTAAATATTTTTTATGGCAATAAAGCTTTTATTATTATGAGTTCCACTGTAATGATTTTAGTTTATTTGTGACATTTTGTGTTTTTTTTCTGATCGTACATATTTTAGTCTTAGTCTTATTCCAAACATACCAAATATGTTTTTAGATTGCTCTTATGTAGCTGTATTCCCCCTTCTTTTTTACACAATTGTATACTTGATTTACCACTTAGCCCACTACATTTTATTTAATACCAAAAACCTTTTAAAAACTGGTGTTATTTTTTTAATTAATTTTAAAATTTTTATAATATTAATTTTAGCGACTTGTATATATTTGTATATTTTTTGGACAACCTATTGCAATTTAAGGAAAAAAGTGGTATAAAAAAATTTAAAAAATCAGATTTTCAAGAGTGTAAATTAAAGATAGTGTTTTACTTCAGCATAAAATTTACGATTGTGTGCAAAATGAAGGGAGACTATAGTGAAAATAAGGTTTACTGTTTGCATAACTAAACTGTGGGATTTTAATGAGTAACAATGCTAGATGGATAAACCCCTTTAATAATTACTAGCCGACCCGTGCCCACTTCATTGGGCGTTTATAATATTTTTTTCTCTGAACTTGTTGTTCAATTAAAATAATATATAGCCTAAAGCATTCCTGAATAGTTTAGCTTTCTGATTGTAAAATAATTATCATGATCGGTTCAGTATTTCCGAAAATTAGTCCTTAACAATCAAAGTAATAAACTTTACCTCTTTATTTATAATATTAGTTTAAATGAGTATCAAAGAAAAAATTCACTAAAGTAAGTAAATTCGTTGCTTTTTATTCTTATCTATTTGTATTAAAAAAATCTGCTTCCGCAGGGAATCGAACCCGGCCCGCCAGCGTGACAGGTGAGCATTCTACCACTGGACAACCGTAGCCTATACACATAGTTAAAAACTTAACCTCTTTATAACATTAGAATACATTGATATAAATTTGTTATTATCTTTCTCTGAAGTTTTTGTTTAATTACACCGGCACACAAAAAAAAGTTTGATGTGCACCAGACGCGATCTATCTACAGGTATGTTTGTCGACCTTCTGAATCCGAATTTCAGGTCAGTTTAGGCTGTACGGGTCCCAATGTCAAGTAAATTGCAAAAAACGTAAAAAATGGTGCAAATTTTTTCAAATTCCTACCGTTTTTTGCAATATTTCAAAATTGAAGGATGTACGGCTTAAACTGATTTAAAATTCGGATTTAGCGGGTCGAAAAACATGCCTGTATAAGTCGCGTCCGCTGTACAAATATTTTTTTGTGCACCCGTGCACCAGCCCATATACAGGGTGGCCCACCATATTCCACACGGTCTGTAGCTGGATAACCATGGGGTTTAAAAAAAAGTAAATTCTGAAACATATACAGGTCGGATAAGACCACAGTATAAAATTATTTTAGTCTATACAGGATGTCTCAAAAAAGTGTGACGTATCAAAGTTATATTTTTTTAAATGGAACACCCTATATTTTATGACGGTTTTAGATTCTACATAAAAAATAATTTAAGTTTGTTAATAGTACCAAGTGTCTAATTTTATTCGTTTTTGTGATATTTGATTTTTTTCAAAATGCAGGGGTGCAATTAAATTAATTTTATTTTAACAATATAAACTCCTTAAACTTTAAAATTTGTTACAAGATTAGGAAAAGTCTGCCTTATCATACGTAGGTCATATCGAGATCATAGATTATACAGGGTGATCAAAAAATAATTTCAATTTTTTAGAAAGTCAAATAGCAATATCTCTCTTATTTTAAAATGGAACACCCTGTATTTTTTTACACCATATGATGACAAATCAAATGCTCTTTCAAATGGTAATAGGTTGCCTATACCTATCTTTTATACTTTTAAGTAAATTCCGTTTTAACATATTTTTATTCGAAATGTCTATTTAAATGTAAGTAGGCTGTGTTATAGCTATGCCTATTTACTAAGCCGTTATTGCAAACTGTAAATTTGTTAGAAAAAAGCACAAAATTAAAAGATTTTGTATTATCTGCCACTATTTTTAAAATTCAGAGAAAAAAATCATTAGTTGCTTATAATGCTACTTCCATTAACACTTATTTCAGCTGAATGTGGTAATTAACGCCTCTGGTCAGTTATGACGACATTCTGTGACCTATAACTCGTTTCTTCCATTATCCATAATCACTGTGTCAAATTTTTTAAAGCAACTATTAAGGTTATCAGATCCTGGAATATTTTTTAGGATTAACTCTAGACTAAAGTAAACCATTTTTTCACATCCTACCAGTATTATATCATCTTGTTGTTGTAGAAGAAGGGTTTTTATTTAAAATCATCAAATTTTCTTTTAAACTGACTAAAACACTAGTAATCAATAAATGGTCGTTGTTATTTTCTTAAGAAAAATATTAATGGCTGCTATGTCACAGCCAACTTTAATTTAAATAAACATTTGGACTAAAAATTTGTAAAAACAGATTTTACTAAAAAGCACAACATATAGGTATAAACAACCTATACACCAATTTTATTTGTCATCATGTAACGTAAAAAATACAGGGTGTTCCATTTAAAATAAGAGAGATATTGCTATTTGATTTTCTGAAAAATTGAATTATATTTTGATCACCCTGTACAATATTTGATCTTGATTTGACCTACGTATGATATGGCAGACTTTTTCTAATCTTGTTACACATTGTAAAGTTTAAAGTGGTAAAGTAAAATCAATTTAATTTTACCTCTGCATTTTTCAAAAAATCAAATATCACAAAAACGAATAAAATTAGACACTTAAACAAACTTGAGTTATTTTTTAAAGTAGAATCTAAAATCATCATAAAATATAGGGAGTTCCATTTAAAAAAATATAACTTTGATACGTCAACCTTTTCTGAGACACCCTGTATAGACTAAAATAATTTTATACTGTGGTCTTATCCGACCTGTATATGTTCCAGTATTTAATTTTTTAAAAACCCCATGGTTATCCAGCTACAGAGCGAAGTGTCTCTATATTTATTTATATATATATATATATATATATATATATATATATATATATATATATATATATATATATATATATATATATATATATATATATATATATATATATATATATATAAATATTGAGTAAATTGCAAAAAACCGTAAGAAATAGCAAAAATTCTCACCCATCTTTTACGGGTTTTTGCAATTTACTCGAAATTGGGACCTGTACGGCCTAAACTGACTTAAAAAAAGAGGGTCGAAAAACATATCCGTAGATAGGTCGCGTCCGGTGCACTTTAAACTTTAATTTTGTTGTGTACCTGTGTTATTATAAAATATAGCCTATAGCACTTCTGAATAGTGTAGCTTTTCCATTGTGAAAGAGTTTTTATGATCGGTTTAGTATTTCCGAAGATTAGCCCTTACAAAGTTTTAGTTTATTCAAGATAATTCGTTGGGCGTTAATATCTAAACTTTTTGTTTAATCATAATAAAATACGAGTATAGCCCATAACACTCCAAAATAGTGTAGCTTTCTGATTGTGCAACGATTTTTATGATCGGTTCAGTACTTCCGAAGATTAGCGGCTACAAAAAAACAAAGTTATAAACTTTACCTCTTTATAGCTTATAGTTTTAAGCTTAAATAGCTTTTAAAAATACAGTCAAGGGATATCTCCTCAAGCATGCTTTCTACTCTTCTGATGAGTACTTAAACAGTGCCTTTAACTTTAATTATGCCTGCTAATCCTCCTTGGTCTGGAACAGTTTGTTACGATGGTTTATCATAAACAATATGTAAATTATTAAACTAGCTTCAGGACCTTCCTAGCGACTTGGTCCTTGCCCAAGTGCATAGTAAATTCTGTCAAATGTATGTTTAGTTTTAAAGTGTATTATGTTATATTTTAAAGACTTCTTTAATTTGTATTTAAAAAATGTTTTATATTATTTTTTTTGTATTTTAACTTTTTCCTATTGGAAACACCTTTTGACCACTGTTGACGTGTAAAAGTATCCTGTATACATTATTACCAATAAATGATTTTATTTGATTTGATATAATATAGTATAGATTACCCAAAATTGTTTCAAAACGAATCCTCCAATTGTATTTTGTCGTGAATTTGATCAAATCTTATTGACAAACTCCAAATTTTGCAAAATCCTTGAATTTATTTTAAGGCATCTCACACGTGAAGGTTGTGAATTAGCGTTTGTAAATTCCAAGCCATGTTTTAAAAGATACTCAGTAATTATATGTAGGGTAGATGCCACTTGTGGCCACTGTACCTTTGTGGCCACTTTAAGATTTATAAGTAAATATTAAATATAGAAGGTGTTTCCTAACTATGGTACGAAACTTAAGGGGTGATTTTTTTTATGTTAAAAAGTTGCTTAAAGCATATCTCCGGACTTGCTTAATTTTTAAGATACAGGGCGTTAGTTTTTGAAAAAACATTTTTTTAATATCTTTGACCGATTTAGATCAAAGGACCCCGTTTAATCCTTATAGAAAGTGACTCTCGGTAATTTTTTAAAAATTTTATATGTTGTAGATCTCAATTTCCTGATTAAATGTTCTTATGGGCACAATGTTCGATCGCTTCCAGTTTTAGAGTTATAGAGCCTCAAAGTTGGATATATTTGCTAAGAGTAACTCCTATGGTTTTAATTTATTTTCTATCTTACTAAAGCTTTAACAGAACATATTTTGATAAGTATCTATAAGATATTTTAAATAAATATAAAGTTTTTATATAGGATGTCTCTCATAACAGTGGCGTCGAAAAATATAAAATTATTATAAAGTTGCCTAAAATATAAAAAAATCCAAAAATTATTTTTTTACTATAAAAGGAAAACAAACGGTTAGAATCAAATAATTTCTTTAAATAATAGTGTGCAGAAGTGTGCAGTGGCCTTGTTAAAAGTTTTAAACACATTTTGGTTTCGTTAAAATATACAGGGTGGAAAAAGGTGTTCTTGAATTGTACTTTTACTATGCTATCTAATTGTAACTTAATATTATCTATTTAAGCAAATAAAAAGATAAGTTTTTAAAGTTTTTAAAACTAAATTAGGTCAATTTTAGGAGTTTTTTCCTATAAAACAAAGAAAAAAATGCCTATTATATCTCCAAATTAATTTTATTTAATTAAGAACTAATATTTCATCAGTTCTTTTTTAGGTTAGAATGTTGACGAATTTTATTTTGTTAAGGCAAATTTAAAATAAATTGATATTTTAAATATAAAAAATATAAAAGTAATTTTGATGCATGGCAAAATTGCTAAAATCTGATAGTGTGTTTTATTTCAAAGTTAGGTTTTTGATGACTGTGTAATAGCCTCTAAGAGAAACAACTTTTTATTGACACTAAAATTGTATAGTAATGTAAGTACTGACTTTAATACAAATTAGACAAAAACAAATTTTACATACAAAAGACCATATCAGATTTTAGCGATTTTGCCATGCATCAAAATGACTTTTATATTTTTAAACGAAAACGTTTGTTGTACCAAAAAATCTTAAGAGACCAAATTAACCCCAAAGTAAAAAAGTATTTCAAAAATAATAAAATCAGTGGCGTACTATTTTTTTTATTTAAAAAAAATCGATACAAATCTTCTTCGAACGCTCCTGGTATTTTTTAAATGTAATGTAATGGTTGACAAGTGTAACCAATTTTGTTAAAATATCTGGTGTGGTATAAAAGTTATTATAAAAAGGCATTTTTTTAACCCAATTCAACAACGACGAGGTTCTCAATTCGTCATGAATGTCTTTTTGTGTACGTTACGCGATTACTCCGGCGTTTGTGGACCGATTTTAAAAATTGTTATTTTATTTGAAAAAGTGCACTTCCGCGGTGGTCCCATAAAAAAGACAAAGTCAGGATCGCGAGAGAGAAAGGTACTAGACCTATTTTTTTGTTCGTGTGGCAAAGCTGCCTCTAGATAGGTATATAACAACGGAAACTGCTGCGATCGATTTCTCGAAATGTAAGCTTTGAAAAATTTTGAATTTTGGCAACATTATAAAATCAGTTGGGGACATACAACTAAAATATTTTGACAGCTCTACCACCTCCGGTTATACCGGAAGATAATGTCAACTTCCATATTTTAAATGGATTACCCTATATATTAATTATTTTTTAGATTCTGCGTAAAATTCTAAACATAATTTATAAATAATGTTCTATACCTAGGTCCAACCGTTTTTGACCTATTTTAAATTTTATGTCAAAAATGACGTTTGCAAGCCATTACATAACCATCAATTTCTTCTAAACCAAAGCCTTTAATATGAGTTGGGGTTGGGTTTCTTGTAAAGAAAGAACTTCTTTAGTAGACTGTATCGTTATTTTCACAATTAATAAATACAAAGTGGTCAAAAATAATCGTTAAAAATTATAACGACAAAAACCTTAAAAGTCAATTTTTTTAAATGGAAACCCCTATCTTTTATTACCATATCCTATTAGGTATTAAAAATAATGGTAAGTTTGTATCAGGATGTCTATTTCAAAAATTTATAGTTTTTAAAATATTAACCATTTAATATTTATCTATTCTAACAATGCATTTCAGTACGGGTAGGTACGGGGTAGTTGGCTGTGACGCCGCATTTTGTTGTCAAGGCCAACTAGAAACAAAACTAAGCTGTATTTAAAAGCACTGTTAAAATAGATAAAATATTAAATTGTTAATATTTTGAAAACTATAAATTTTTGAAATAGACATTTTTATATAACCTTATCCTTATTTTTGATGCTTAATAGGATAAGGTAAAAAAGATAGAGGTTTCCATTAAAAAAAAATGACTTTTAAGGTTTTTGTCGTAATAATTTCTAACGATTATTTTTGACCACTCTGTATTTATTAATTGTGAAAATATCAATACAGTCTGCTAAAATGGTTCTTTCTCTACGAGAAATCCAACCCCAACTTATCTTAAAGGCTTGTGTTTAGAAGAAATTGATGGTTATGTAATGGGTTGCAAACGTTATTTTTGACATAAAATTTAAAATAAGTCAAAAACGGTTGAACTTAGGTATAGAACATTATACATAAATTATATTTAGAATTGTAAGCAGAATCTAAAAAATAAATAAAATATAGGGCGTTCCATTTAAAATAGGGAAGTTGACATTAACTTCCGGTATAACCGAAAGTCTTAGAGCTGTCAAAATATTTTATTTGTATGTCCCCCACTGATTTTGTATTGTTACCAAATTTTCAAAATGTTTCAAAGCGTACTTTTGAGAAATCGATCGCGGCAGTTCCCGGTGGGACACTCTGTATGCCAAGATAATAAAGAATGAAGTTGGTTAAATAAGGAGAGATCAGGGGCGCATTCTGAATCGACAACCTTGGGGGAGAAAATATCCCTTTTCAACGAACTAAAAGACAAGCGGGTAGCAGCAGCCCCGTGTGTATCGATTTGTTGCAGCCCCGCGTGTTTATCGATTTATAAGCTTTTGACAGATGTAATGTATTCTTCAAGTGGTTAGCTGCAGCTCCGTGTGTATCAATTTATACGCTATTGACAGACAATATAAAAACCGAGGACAGGGTATACAGGGCCGGATTTAAGGTTGGAGCCAGGCAG
Organism: Listronotus bonariensis; assembly: GCA_014170235.1. Classification (NCBI taxonomy): domain Eukaryota; kingdom Metazoa; phylum Arthropoda; class Insecta; order Coleoptera; family Curculionidae; genus Listronotus; species Listronotus bonariensis. The sequence goes on from JACEGR010006625.1 coordinate 18,727, forward strand.
GGCCCTGGTCCAGGGCCCCCACACCTGTGAATCAAAAATGGAAAGAAAGCTCGTTGGTGAGGACTTTTATTTTGCTCTTCAACTTTTTGGCACGCTTATTGGCCCGTGGCCTTCACACACCTAAATCTGGCCCTGGGTATATACAGTGTGTCCAAAATTGGTAGGGAATGTATTGGGATATTGGAAACTAGAAGATATAGAAAGACGGTTAAATGGGGAAAGTTATATACCATTTAACCTTTAATTTAATGCGGTTTTGATGACGGCCGTATCTCGTTTGGTTTTTGAGTTATTTTGAAAAAACTAAAAATGTACATTTTAGAAAAAGTGCTGTAGTTTTTTTAATTTCAAATAATTTTTGGAATCCGCAAAACATTGTTAGGGCAACTTTTTAAGAGGAATACATTCCTGTATTTAGATTTTAATTTTAACGTTTCGGTTTTAAGATATCATCATCAACTTTTGTTTTTCTTATGACCGCCATTTTGTTTTTTTCTACATTTTCAAAGAGCGTTTTATTCCCTTTAAAATGATGTATAACACTTAATTAAAATTTTTTTGTTTTATGTCAAAAACATTAAAAACCATTTTTTGGTCGAGTTGGCCATGACTGCCTCTAGAAACAATTGCGAAAATGTCGTTGCTAAGACGAAGTTGTCAAATATTCTCATTTAGTTCTTGTTATTGGAAAATTGTGTTAAACGTATCCACAAAAATGCCGGAAATTTTTCAAACGAAGAAACATTTGATATGTTAGTTATTTATATTAAAAATCACAGAAATGCGGAGAATGCAGCAAACAATTATTTGGAAAGTTATCCCGAAAGACATCAACCTGGGATAAAAATGTTCTCCACACTTACTACCAACCTACTTGCATATGGAAGTTTTGAAAAACCTCGACCAAAAGAGTATCAAAAAAATAATGAAGCTCGAAATAGAAATATTCAAGAATATTTTGCCGATAATCCTACATCTTCTACACGAGTTGCAAACGGCGAACTTAACATTCCAAAGTCAACCATACATCACGTTTTAAAATTATCCCATTATCGCCCATATGAACCCACCCTTGTACAACGGCTTAATGAGGGTGATTTTCAAAGAAGACTTCAATTTTGCCATTGGTATCGTAATAAATGTGAAAAAACCCAATTTTTTTAGAAAAGTTTTATGGACGGACGAAAGTCATTTTACAAATTGTGGCGTATTTAACAAACATAACCACCATTACTGGGCTGTAGAAAATCCCCAATTACGGGAACAACGTAGACTGCAAGTTCGATTTGGCTTTAACGTATGGTGCTGAATTTATGGTAATAAAAACATATTAGTTATTATTTTTATTTTTTTTATAATATATTTTTTTAGCAAATCACTTAATTGGGCCTTTTATTTACGAGCAGACACTGAATGGCCAAAGATATCTTGAGATGCTGCAAAACGAAATAATTCCAGCAATTAGGAAGTAGTTCCACCAAATGATTTTAACAATTTGTGGTTTCAATAAGATGGATGTCCCGCTCACAATTCTAGGGAGGTGCACACATTTTTATCGGAAACTTTTGGTGAGAGAATTATCTCAAACAATGGGCCTGTTCGGTGGCCTGCCAGGTCTCCAGACATCACTCCTTTAGACTTTTATTTATGGGGTTATTTAAAAATGAAATATATGAATTTGATCCTCCTGAAAATGTACAAGTTCTTGAAGACCGTTTGCAGGATGTCCTATTAAGTATAAACAGAAACACTCTTAACCGCGTTACCAGAACTGTTTTAAAGAAGTGTCAAAAGTGCATTGAAAAATACGGTGGACATTTTGAACTGTAGCGTTATTTTTTGGCAAAATTATTATTTTTTTATTATTTTATTAATATTTATTAGTTCCCTGGTTGCACTCAAATATTTTTGAATAATTCTATTTCGATTTTCGGTATTTTCTTGATACTATTTTGGTCGAGGTTTTTCAAAACTTCCATATGCAAGTAAGTTGGTAATGAATGTAAAGAGCATAGTTTTTCTTAGGATTTATATTTTTTTCCAATTGTTAGTGCAAATTAAAAGAAGATAAGTTTGATTTTTGTATTGTTATAGGTTGAGTTAAACACAATAATATAAAAAAGTAAATATACTAATTTTTGGTAGAAAGTACAGCTTTATATTATTATTATTAAATATTTTAATCTGTCATTACAAACAAAGTAAATCTCCGTCTTTGTTTGGGTACATAGGCTTTTAAAAATCAAAAATAGTTTTTTAACATAGTTTATTTTTAGGAATCCAATGGCAATTGTTTATAAAGCTATTTTCCTATGCAGTCATGGCCAACATAGCAAAAATATTTTTTTCTTTTTGACATTAAACAAAACATTTTAATAAAGTGTTGCACATCATTTTAAAGGGAAAAACGCTCTTTAAAAATGTGCAAAACAAAATGGCGGCCATAAGAAAAACAAAAGTTGATGATGATATCTAAAAACCGAAACGTTGAAATTAAAATCAAAATGCATGAATGTATTCGTCTTAAAAAGTTGCCCTAACAATGTTTTTACAGATTCCAAAAATTATTTTAAATAAAAAACTACAGCACTTTTTCAAAACGCACATTTTCAGTTTTTTCAAAATAACTCAAAAATCAAACGAGATACATCCGTCATTAAAACGGCATTAGATTGCTTTAAATGGTCTATAACTTTCCCCATTTAACCATCTTTCTATCTCTTATGGTTTCCAATATCCCAATACATTCCCTACCAATTTTGGACACACTGTATGAAGGGTTATGCTTAGTTCTAGACACAAAATATCCCTGTACTCTGTAAATTTGGTGTAGAACCTATGCCTTACGTTTTAGATAAAAGAAAATTGACAATCCTCGATATGGTCTTACGGATCAAACAAATTCAAAACAAACAAAAAACACTGGTTTAATAACTTTATTTAAAAACAAACCAACTTATACATAAATAGGATCTATACAAGTATAATTTACTCGTATCTATAAAACAAACACAAATGTTGGTCTCTTCATTAAAAAATATGTACATTAGCGACCTCGAAGCAAAAATTCAGTGATAAATTCTCTGGCGAATAAAATTGAACGCATTATTTTAAAAAACAGTACGCATAAATAAAGACCCCATAATTTCCAAAAAGTAAGCAAATAAATACTATTCGTGAATAAAAGAGACACATTCTTAAAGCATATTTTAAAAAATGCAGTAGCAAAACCTATTTAACAATTTTTAAATTTATGCTGTTTTTAAAATGAACGACGCACATTCGACTTTCATTTTAAAAACCTCATAAGGGATACGTTTATATATTTGACTTATGTTGTTTTTCAAATAAACAATTGAATTGTAATAGAAACAAAATTGAAGTGTATTCGATCAGAATAAAGTCCATGATCGATACGGTAACATTGTTGAATGCGACCATTTAACATAATCAGGTATGATATGCTGTTGAAAGTAAGTAAATTATACCCTAATACATTTCTGATCGGTTATAAACACAAATTTGAGTACTTTCCATCAACAACACATTATAGAGAGCGATTAAAAATTATTTATTTTTTCAAAAACTTTTAATCACCCTGTAGGATGTATTGTTAACAGTAAAGCTTCCCGCAAACAGCGAGCGCGACAAGACAGCAGCGCGGCATCGACGCATTGGAACACGTTGTAATACATTGAATTCTTGACTAGCAAAGACAATTATAGTTTCACTATAGACTCCCAGAACAATGCTAAATTTTTGGTCATCAGTTTGGACGCTGGCTTGGCTAAATTTATAAAGCGGCAAATTATACGTACTGTTTACGTGTGTACTCGATGGATACCCGCTTCATAAATTCCACAAAGCGAGCGTCCAAGCTGATGACCAAAAATTTAGCATTGTTCTGGGTGTCTATAGTAAAACTATAATTGTCTTTGCTGACGCGCTGATGTCCCCGCTAACGTCACTTCGCGCTCGGCTGTTTGCCACAAGCTGAGAGGGAGGTAGAGTAAGGTATAGCCGTTAGGCAAGAATTTAATTTATCACAACATGTTCCAATGCGTCCACGCCACGCTAACGCTCCGAGGGCGTATGTATTTTCGACCAAGTTTAGAGCAGGGACTTAAAAACACATGCAATTTTGACCATGCAGATGTAAAATGGTTTGGTTATCTGATATGTATTTTTGACCAAAAGGATGCATGAATATGAAAGATTATTCTAATTAACTTCATGGTTACCATATTGTTTTTACCGATGAATTATTATAAAAATCGGAGTTTATACCTGCACGGTCTGATTCTATTTATGAATGAAATAAAGAAAGAATTGACACAATTCCTAAGTGGATTTATATTATTAAGTGTGAATTAGTCTTAGGTTTAATTTAGGAATTAAAAAATAAAAAGATTTAACTAACCAGAACTAACCACGACGGCCACCTATACTTTGTCTATGGTAGAAAATATTCGAGTAATATGAAGTAACAAAACACCGACAACAAATTGAGGAATTATTCCACAGAAAAGCTTTGATGATTGATAAAAATTTAACAATTAACCAGAACTACTTTATGCGTTGATTGCAAACGAAGTAATGTAAAAACAAGGTAAATTTAATGTTATATTAGTTTTTGAGGAGTATTTTTGTCGGAGCTTTTAATCCATAATTTGGTTATTAGATATTTAATTTAATATTAATTAGGTAAATCCGATCATAAACATTCTATAGCCCGTACATCCTTGGTCGAAAATGTACTTTTCTTTATCTGACCCTTTTCCTTGGACAGGTAGACTAGGAGATTCTGGTCGAAAATACACCCGCTCGCTATTTAGAAGCTTTTATAAGAACGGTTACTCCAAAGTTATAGCTTCACTTTTCCTTAACATTTTCTTTTTTACTTGTCTGATAAATTAATTATTTAATGGTATATTATGGCCATTTAAATTAAAGCATGTTTGTATTAAAGCTTATGCAAACAAATTTTGTGGCGGGAATAATATAATTACTAATATCAAGGTTCCTCGACTTTACTTTCTCAATATACAAGCTAAAATTAATAACCACTACCTATTTGATCTACCTATATTTTTGGCTTACTTATTACTGTAAATAGGTTTATCATCATCTTCTTTTCCGACAAACATATTGGAGTGAATACCGTAAAAATATTTTTATTTTAAAAACAAAAAATTAAATATAAATGAAATAACAAAATTTTTACTATCTAGCAGGAGTATCTTAAACTAAAGGCAATAACAACATAGGGTTACTTTATTTTAAAGTTTTCGTTGGTCAAATCTAAAGCCTACTTGTGATTTTGGCTATTCTTACCAAACGTAAAAATGTAAATCAAAATACTAAATAAAATATATATCAGTATAATATTCATTTGCCATTTTTTTTTTTTTGTAAAATCATTTTTGTAATAAGGGATAGTTATAAAAAAATAACAGATAAGTTATGTTTGGATTATAAAACAAAATTATTTTTTAAACGTTTAATTGCATTTTCTACTTAAAATAGAAAATAAAGCAAATTATTAAAAAAGCTAACTTCTCAAATGGCATGACTCTTTTACCGAAATCTACTCCAGCTTCTAAGATTTGTTTACTAATTTTTTATGTTTCAGATAATATATTGTTTTTTATGAACACATTACTAATAAGGCTTTAACTTATTACCTATATTATGTAATAATGTCTAAATAAAACTCTTTAAAAAGACCATACTTACAAAAAAATAATAATAATAATATTGGCGTAACTTACTCAAAACCAAAAGTTAATCTTAATGTAACAACTTAATTTTAACTAGGTGTTAAACTAGTATACTAGGTATCAGATCATCATAAATAATAGATTTAAAAATAAACATAAATTTGAGCTCAACATACGAGACTTTTAAGGATCTCTTTGGTATGTAGAAATGATGTACCGGTTGTGAAATTATATATTTATACCCCTCTTACTGTTTTATTTTTTATCTTACAAAATAAATATGAATATTATTTTGTTAAATTTATTGTGTATATTCCTAACTTAGTTTTTATTATCTTTTAGATATACAAGGTACAACAAGAAGTATGTTTTTTTAAACACCCTGTATAATATATCAATAAAGCTTTCGGCAAACAGCGAGCGCGGCGGGACTTTGGAACACGTTGTAATTAATTGAATCCTTGCCTAACTTTCAAACAAGCGCTGTCACGTCAGGCGTGTCCAGACTACTATAAGGGTGTGTCACGGACGTGTTTTCATATGACATTGATGCGCTGATGTCCCGCTAACGTCACGTTTGCGCTCGCTGTTTGCCGGAAGCTTTAAAAGATCTTTCAAAGAGCTTTATAAAAATACTACATTTGATATATTTATCTTTATTAGTTTTGAAAATAACGCCATCCAAATCTGAAGAATTAAGTGTAAATTTCAAGCTTAGGTATAATTATAAATTCAAAATGAGATTTAACAGATAATTTAATATTTTCTAGGCAGTAAACAAAAGTTACAAATCATGGGTGAAAACAGTTTCAATTTCAAGCCAGTTGACTAGAATTTGTAACTGGCGATAGACAAACTATCGTATATATAAATAAATGTCATGTTAAATTTATAATTTCAAGCTTGAAACAAGTCAATGTATTTACAGCACTGCGGTCTGATTGTAGTTTATAGCATAGGGCTGAATAATCACGACAATAATTAACCTGTTAAGAATTTTTTTTTAATGGCCATATTTCCAAAACTAATATGGATAGACATATTAAATATATAATTTTTATACAGCTCAATAAATCATCTTTTTCATTGTGATTAAATATACAGAGTGTTCCATTTAAAAAGGTAATAACTTTTGTCGTAGCCCGTATATCTTAAGAAATAAAACATTCTAATGAAAAATACGGTTACTAGAGGAGTAACTTGATGAAATAGTATTTTTATTTCTTTCATAGGTTTAAAAATAGAAAAATTATCGATAGGTAATTTTATTACATTTCTAAACGGGAAACAAAAATATTCTTCAGATTATGGCTATACTTTTGAAACTTACTGAGATATATTAAATGTGTTTTTTGAAAGCTTTTAAAATACCTTTTAATGATAATATAATATATGGATGATAGGGTGTTCCATTAAAAAAATTATACTGACCAAATAAACTAATATGTTTGTACATTTTGTACGATCAAAAATAAAAAAGTTAGAGGAGAGTGTAAATTTATGACTTGACACACAGGTACATAAACTATTTAATCTTGGCTATTTCTGGATTTTATAATTAAAGAAGGTTTAATGTAGTACTAGGTTTCTGCTATTAGATAATGGTAAAAACTAAGGTACACTATTTCTTAATAATTAACAGACCTATCGTTATAAAGTCCAAATATCATACAAATTTGAATTCTAAACATATAAAACTAATTGCACTTTGGACTTTTAAAATTACATACATATCATCGTTTAGATTTTATTATATAGGTTTGCCGATAAACGTAAATATCAAAAATAACATTTAATTTTCGCCTTGTCATCACAATAATTGTATAAAACAGAATGAACAATTTTAATAGTTCCCCGAAAAAACTAAAAAAAAAAGGTGGTTGTGCAACCGGTAGAAGGAAAAATCGGTACATACATATGCAACATTGTACTTCAAAACGTCAAATTCTGGCATTTGCTAAAATGTGACTTTATAATTTTTAATATCTGCTTCTGTTTTTTTTTTAATTTGAGGCTTTAATCACCCTTTTCAAAAATATTTCGTTTTTCAGGCATTGCTTTTGCTTGTTTAAGTCTTGTAAAAAGTGTGTTAATTAAAAAAATATATATCTATTGGGCTTTCTTTGTGTGTTGTTATAAATACCTTAAAAAAGGTTTTTATATTTAGTTATAAATTTAATATACTCGTTCAGCCAAATAAAAAGGTTCATAGGCAAGTAAAGCCACAACAAAGGGAAACTGGTCAGTCGTCCTGTTTACATGCCGGCATTTTTTGTCTAATCTCTACCGTGTTTTTTTATTTCGCGAAACATGTATATAATAATAAATTTAGCATGTATTTGTTCTATATTAGGATAAATATATCCAGTGGCGTAACTAAAGATATCGAGGCCCGGGGCGGGAATGTAAGTAGGGGGCCCCTTATTTCACAATATGCAAATTACTTATATAAACATTTTTGACAAGCAAAAATAACCTCTTACCAGGGGCCCAACGGTACGCTAGTGAATGAATTATATTACTTGCTAATAACCGCATGTCGGATTATTATTATTAATTTACTTTAGAACAGCCCAGGAATGCTTGTACATCCTAAGCACTAAGTACCATCTGTGCTGGGTTCTTTGCTGTTTAACCCATTTTCCCCAGTTTGGTCATGACCTTCATGTACATAAGTATCAAATTCAAATAAAGCTTTAACATTGAGATTTTAGGAATCCTTAGATTCTTTTAAGTTTTTTCTTTTACTTTAAAAACTTTTTTTAACCATGATTTGTAGTGGTATTTAAGATTTTTTAAGCTTGAACAATTTTCTAATGTATCCTAACTTCACATTTGCTGTGTAAGTATTGTACCATTTTGTTACCTTTTGTTTCTTATTATGGCTGTCGGTAATAAGTTTCAGTTTGCAGATGGCTGTTAACCAGGCACTTTGCTTTTGGAATGCTGATCTATGTATTAAGTACTATATTCTTTTCTTTCAAGCCACCTACACTTCTATCTTCAGTATTATGCTTTTGAATAAATTTATTCAACAAAACAGCTAATTCTTCTGGATTATTTAGATGCGAATGATGAGTTCCATTTAAATAATGAAATTCGCAATCTACACTGGATCGCGTTAAAACATTCAGTACATTGTACAAGTTTTCCTTTGGTTCAAAATAGGAACCACCTTTGGCTTTAGTCAAAAAAATTGGACAGGTTATGTTTTGGGCACTTTCTACTATGTCCTCTTGTAAAAAATGAAAAGGTTCTAAAATTTTAAGTCTTGGATCTCTTGTAAAATAATATTTATTTGGATAATTTTTCGACGGAGCTATACTTCGTTCCATAAGATAATGGGCATATTCCAAATGAATCGATCCTTTATTTGGAAAATTAATCTTACTTTTAATTTCCTCTAAAGAATAGCTGGGAGGTTCTTCTAAGGTCGCGGCAAATTCATTATTTTGTAAAAACTGATCAATAGTGTATGACATATGAAAAATTTTATTTTTAAAAATTAATGGTTTAGCGCCATCTATACACGCTACGAAATCAACAGTTTCAGGATATAACATGGTATATGTAAAAGAAGTAATACCACCCATTGAATGCCCCAATAAGGAGATTTTGGGCCATTGAAAATGATTTTTACAAACTTGACAACTAGGAGGTAGTTTAAAAAATGATAATTTATACCAGGAGGAAGTCTTGATGAAAATCCATGTCCAGGAAAGTCAATTGCCAAAAACCCAACGTTTTGATTAAGCAGAGGTATTAGTCTGTCAAAAGAGCCACAGTTATCCTGAAACAAACAGTTTTGTTAAGAAGAGCCTCACTTTAAAAGGCATTAGTATGGTTTATTTAGGCTAAAATTTTTAGGTTAATAATGAATTTCTATACATCCATGAATTTCGTGTTTCAGATTTAGCCTGGCTGCTTAAGAATTTAAGACGGTACTCGAGAAGGTTTTAAAATTTAATTATCTCCAAAAATTGTTGTGTAGATTCCAATTACTAAACTTATGGGTATTTATTCTTGTGAGCCATATATTTTTTACATTTCTGTTAAGACACAGGAAAGCTACAAGTTCATCAATGAGTGACAAAGGTTAATCAGCCGATTCTAGGAACTTTTATTGTTTAAAAACTAGCCGGATTCATGTAAAGCATTTGAAAACTGTTAAACATTATGATTTTTTGTTCTTTCTACGCGGGGCCCTAGCCAGTTGCCTACACTGCCTTTGGATAATCAGGCTCTAAGAAATACACTTTGGCAGCAATACTGATATCGATAAGTTAATTAGGCATGCCTAAAAAATACCAAAATTTCTAAAGGCAACCTTAGCAGTTTTGAAAATATTTAGGTGTTAACGTACTTTTTGCTGAAAGTGTAGTGGATCATATCTAAGCAACCAGTTGAAGCATAATTTCTTTTTTCTTTTACTTCTAGAAACAGTGCCAATATTACTTTTCAAATCCCTTTGTTCATAACATCTTAGATACTAAATTTGGTAAATTTAGCCTTCGCGGTTTTAAAGACATTTAACAGTTACGGTACTTTTTACTAACCTAGTATATTTTACTATAACAACAAATGTTATAACCTGAACTTTTAGCAAGCGAGAGTGACATATCTTAAAAGTTAAATACAACAACAAACTGTATTTCGTTCTGATGCGATGTTTAGAGTTAAATTTTTTACTTAAAATTTATTATACTTAAATTTTCTAAAAATAAAAAATGTAAACTAAAGTTCCACATAAAATATATCTCTTCAATATTTACCATTTAAAATTTTTTACAATAAATTTTGCGAACAGGGGCGGCTTCCCCCTTTAATGCCACATCCTTTGTATTTCATACATATGAAATTGCAAATATTGGAATTTTGGGCATTTAATGATGATATGGCCCCCCTCAGTGCTGGTCCCTGTGAGGTTGATCATGAAATTGAAAAGTGAGAAGTAAGGACCTTCGTAGCCATAGAAAACCAACATTTAGATCCGCAGTGGCTAGAAGCATTTTGGGGATTTTTACAACCTTGCGCAGCAAACAAATCGGAGGGTTTACAAACATGAATACTTAAAAGCCATGGCATAATACTATATCGGCACACCGTGCTCTCCGTATACGGGAAACCCAAACAAGTCGTTAATAAATTCTTTCCGATAATGCGGATGGTCTGTTTAGGGCCCGCGCGTCTACGCCCTGGGATGACTGGCACTCAAGCGCACAAACACATTTTTTGCCCATGAAGAGTAACTTTTGTTTCGCGCAGGAAATAACATTGGCAATCCATCCAGATCAGTGATCGTAACTTTTGTATCCCGCAGGTAATAACTACTGGCAATCCATCCAGATAGGTGGCTAATACAGGGGTTCCCAAACTTGTTTGTAACGTGACGACCTTTAACACTTCCAATTCTTTCACGACACCACTATGGTTTCTGCGACCCAATTATGTGGCCAAAATCCATTTTTTCAAATTGATAAAAAAATAATTTTGGTTGTTTACGTGGAAAGCAGATACATCATAAATATATAGTGTGTTTATTCTTGATTTGTTCTTTTTCTTGGGATACAGGAAGCTGAAGTAAGTACCTTTCACATATTAATCAGTAGTCGTAAATAAATCGTTAAGTGACGCCAAAAGCTGTTAGTGTGGTGCTAATCTGTTTAATCATATTTTTAAAGAAAATATATTTTTTTATTAACTACTAAGTATGTTTAAAAAAAATGTATTTGATAGAATTGCTTAATTCTGTCCGCTCTGAATAAAATTAGTTTTCTTATTGGCTCATTTACTAATAATTTTTTAAAATATTTAATTTCTGGAAGGTTGAGAAAAAAAAGGCTGCATTTGGTGGCAATATATTTCACATTATTTTGTTAGGTCTTTATTTGTGATTACTATTTTACGATCTTTACTTGCGATTATTTGCTACCCTGGAAAAAATATATATTTTTTTAAGATATGCACTATTTTAATAAAGAACACCTTTTAGAATTGTGGTTGTAGGAAGGCGATAAAAACGAAAAGTTTTTAAAAATATTTAATTACCTGAATGAAAAGATTGAAATAAACTTTAACTCATCTAATGAACCAGATATCTGACAAGAATTTGTCGCTTCTGTCCCAATTTTGTAGAAAGATGGTGCCAAGCAGCACAAAACAAGGGGTATGTTCAAAATAAAAATTCTGCTTGGTTGGAAAAACAGATTGTTATTGTATTTGATTTATCTACACCGTCAACATTTTCTTGTGGACCCAGGTTATCATTTCAGGAAAAATCGGAAAGAACTAAGGGAAGCAACGCAATTGTCCAATAAGAGACATTATTAATAATAAAAGCTGCGGCTATAGCGGCCTGTCGACATGGGCCACACGATTTAGCATGCACTTTTAAAAGAAGTGGATGAAAGTCTTTGCCAGCTAGCAAAAATAATAAAAATTCTAAGCTGCCTAGAAAAAGAAACTTAAAATACCCTGTCGAAGAAGGGTTGGAGCTTATTTTAGATTTAGGATCAAATTTAAACAAGCAGCAATAACATAATATTCGATATGGTGCTATTTTATACAACTGTAAAATACAGGGTTCTCGGTAATTAATAATTTACAGAGAAATCATAGATTCCTTATGCCAACGTATTAAGATCTAACCAAAGACCTATATCCAAAAGTTGGTAATAACAAAAATATAGGGCATCAAAGTGAAAAAATATATTTTAATTTATTTTGATGAGTGTTTATACCGAGGTTTATACGTTTTGAATATGGTAATAAAACACGGTATCTAGAAGTTTTTTGACATTAGCTTTTAAGATCAACTATTAGGTAACTTTTTTGTGGAAGCAGGAGGGCGATACCTATACTACTTGGAATTTCTCTAGAAAGTAGCAAGCTTTTGTGCTACTCTGTATGTACCATCTAAGTTTACCAATTTAGTATCCTATACTCTGTAAACAAACAAGGTGTACTTTGTAAGTGTCGGTATAAGCAACAGTGTTCAAAATATTTGCCTTAAAATTGTTTAGTACAACCGAAACTACAACTGCCACATCATTATACGAATGGTTTATTGTCGGACTTTTCGGCAAATATCTCGAAAACGGTTGGTCAGAGCCATTATTATACAGTATACCTTTTTTGTGTGAAAAGCATAGAGAGTTTATATGTTTACTTAGATAGTACTCACAGAGTGGCACAAAAAGTTGTACATTTTTATAGAAATTAAAGTAGTGTAGGTTGCGCCCTCTAGCTTATACATAAAAAATATTATCAAATTTCAATAATTCATATCAAAAACTCTTAAATAAAAAGTTTAATCAAAATATTTTAAAAGTATCAAAAATTATCCAAATAAATTGGTTTTCTTTTCTCTTTGACACCTTGTATATTGTGTAAAGGTAAAAGTTGAGTTTTTTTATATTATTTATTTGTTATTGGTTTAGGAAAAACCAAATTTCACTTGTAAGTTTTTTAATTAAACGCATTTATTAATTTTGGCCAAAAAATAGGATCCCAGAACTAACCAGGACGTCGCGACGCATAGTTTTGGGAAGCCCTAGGCTAATCATTAATTATAGGTTTATATGTTTTAAAATAAACATAAAATTAAGGCCATGCTACAAGACTTTTAAAATCTATTTGTTATTCACAATTGATGGTTAAAAGTAGCGTATACTTTTTCTTATTAACAAATAGACCTACCGTTTTAAGATTTAAATATCAACAAAAGAATATCTAAATTCTAAAAATAAACCTAATTGCACTTTAGACTTTTAAAACTAGAAAACTTCGAAGAATCGTTGAGATTACAATAGTAAGTACAAGCAAATATCAAAAATATAATTAAATGCTATGCTGGAACAACGTTGTAAGCGCCAACTACGACTATGTTGGAAAATTGAAAAAAAACCAAATTAATTATGGCATGCTTTGAAAAAAATAATAACTAACCAGAACAAAATTGTTTATTACTTTATTATTAAAATTATTATTATTATTATTATAAAGCAAGCAACAATTAACTTGTTTTTTTCAATTTTCCAACAGAGTCGTAGTTGGTACTTACAACGTTGTTTTAGCATATTACTCAATTATTGTGTTGTATAGGATTTATGTACTGTTTTTGGGGCAAAATTAACCCAAAAATTATTTATTTAAAATATTTAAAAAAAGAAGACTAGCTTATTTTCGAGGGATAGTTCTGGTTAGCTCTGTTTTCTTGGATACTATATCCTTTTCTTGTAGGCCACCTACACATCTATCTTCAGTGTTATGTTTTTGAATAAACTTATTTAGCAAAACAGATAATTCTTCTGGATTATTTAGATGCGAATGATGAGTTCCTTCTAAATAATGATATTCACAATCCACACTGGAGCTTTTCAGAACATCTAGCACCTTGTACCAGCTCTTCTTTGGTTCGTAATAGGAACTACCTTTAGCTTTAGTTAAAAAATCGGACAGGTTATGTTTTGAGCACTTTCTATTATATCCTCTTGTAAGAAATAAAAAGGTTCTAAAATTCTTAACCTTGGATCTCTAGTAAAATAATATTTATCAGAATACCTTTTCGATGAAGCAATACTTCGTTTCATAAGATAATCGGCATATTCCAAATAAACTGATCCGTTATTTGGGAAATTAATCCTTTTTTAATTTCCTTAAAAGAATAGCTTGGAGGTTCTTCTAAGGTCGCAGCAAATTCATTAGTTTGTAAAAACTGATCAATAGTGCGTGACATATAAGATATGGTATTTTTTATAACTAAAGGTTTAGCGCCATCCATACTAGCTAAGAAATCAACAGTTTTGGGAAATAGCATGGTATATGTAAAAGAAGTACGACCACCCATCGAATGTCCCAATAAGGAAATTTTAGGCCATTGAAAATGATTTTTTATAAACTTGACAACCAGAATGTAGCTTAAAAAGCTATAATTAATACCAGGAGGGAGTCTTGAAGAAAGTCCATGTCCAGGAAAGTCAATTGCCAAAAACCCGACGTTTTGATTAAGCAGAGGTATTAGTCTGTCAAAAGTGCCACAGTTATCCTAGAACAAACAGCTTTGTTAAGAATATAATTAATGTTTAGTCAAAATTTCTTAAGCGGACCAGTAAAAATCGACTATTTGATTTTAATGCATCTATTAATTAGTGTCCGACCGAAATTTTGGTTTCGGCCAAAAATCAAGTTTCGGCGGCAGTTTCGGTTTCGGCCAAACAAGTTTGCTCTTCAAAATTTCTTGGAATCCCTCCCCATCAAAAGAAGTATATAGGCCACAAATTTCAGTATTTTAAGGTATTTTATACTTGACCACGTAAGTTTCGGTTTCGGCCAAACTAAAGCCATGGCCGAAATTTCGGTTTCGGCCGAAAACCAGTTTCGGTCGGACTCTACTATTAATATATTTTGGTAGCTTCCCAAGTAATACCCCCAAATGGTTTTTAAAAATGATTTTTTTTAAAATTTACGAGTGAATAAATATTTTCAGTTCTTTTTTTTGTAAATTATAATATATCAGCGAATTGGATTTAACTGAAAATTGGTTTGTGTGTTAAGGAACAGTAAAGGAACAGAAAAATAACGTAAAAAAGTAATTGCTTATAAATAATTAGGTTTATAATAAACAACTGGTAATTTAGCCAACTTCTCGATGTTGTAAATTTTTTTTTAAATATTAGTTTATTTATTAACTAAATGACGACCCAAGAAAATGTTAGGGCTTTCTTACCAGAAAAAAGATATTAAGCTACTAGACACTGGTTTTATTTAGCCTGGAAAATCGCAGAAGGTTTTGGTAGAAGTATGTTCGGAAACTCGGCGTAAGACACTTGGCTGCTGTTTAGTATTTATATCTTTTTTCTGCTAAAAGAGTACTAACATTTTCTTGGGTCATCATCGAATTAATAGATCAACGAATATTTTTATTAAAAAAAATCATCTACAACACCGAGAAGTTAGCTAAATTATTATTTGTTATTAAATTATTTAATTAAAAGTAATTACTTTTTTACATAAATTATTTTTCTCTGTTGCTCTACTATTCCCTGGCACACAAACCAATTTTTACCAAAATTCAGTAATTATTGGCTGATACATTGTAATTTACAAAAAAGTACTCCAATTTTTTAATTACTAATAAATTTTTAAAATTAAAATTAAAATTTTCAACAACTGTTATGGGGTATAACTTTTAACTTATGAAGATACCAAAAAAATAGTATAGGAGGTAGCAACGTTTTCAAAAAATAATTTTGGTTCAGCTGATTTTTTAAAATTTTGTTCTCCTTCCTCTTCTGGATAAGACCCTGGTCTAAAAACATTTTAAGAAGCCTAATTTTTAATTTCTTGTCTTTAGATAGGTTTACAAAACATTTTTTTTTATTGCCAAACACTTTTATCATTGCTATTATACAGTCGTCCCCCTTCGAACTTTTGAATCGGTCGGTATATTTTGATGAGACTTGGGACGATAATATATGGCCAAGGTCTGCATTTTTGACTTATCAGTAACAACTCTAAATGTCAAGGTCACAGCTGGGCGCCAACGCAACCGCTTCCTCCAGCCAGACAGCCGAGGAGCTACCCGAAAGAGGAGGAAGAAGAACACATCATAAAATCAGCCAACCTAAAATTCTTGTTTGTTTGTTTACCTCCCGGACTATATATATATGTTAATAAATACATTTAAAATCGAATAGTGAATTTGACCAGCTTAAGAAATTTTAACTCCCTTATAACAGCCCCTTAATTTTTTTAGGATGATGAAATAAAATGTCAGGGTAGTGTAATTCCGACTGTTTTAACAGGAAACTCGTATTTCCTGACCAGATAGAAAAAAATTGACATAGGTGTCTTGGGCTCAATTTTCGAAATTAGATGAATGGTGAAAACCGCATCCCGAAATCTCTATAGGTATCCGAGATATAGGGTGTTTTTCACTTTTTGGCCATTTTGAAAAAGTCCGTCATTTTTGAAAACTTTCCAAAACGGTGTAAACATTCTTAAGGCACTTTTTGTAGTGGAATCCATTGGTCTACTCAGATTTTTAAACTTATTTCTTGTTTCGTTAATTTCGTTAAATATATAAAGCTAAGTTTTTTAAAAATAAATCATAGTTGGCCATGGTTTCAAAAAATTGCTTATTTTTTGCTCTTTCCGATGATATATTATTATTCATACTTATCTTTGAAATTGAGCGAGATATTTCAGTTTTTAATTTTTGCTATAGTAGGCCATGGAAAAAAATCGGCACTTGTCAAAGTCAGGTAAATAGCATACCAGTTGTTTCATTTTTGCTAAAGTAGGCCATGCAAACATGTCAAATATCAAACACAGACTAAAAAATAATCCAATTAAATTACAAATTTTATATTTATGAACATATTATAATAAAAAAATTGGCCTTAAAAATTAAACCAGTTTAAATAAAAACCAGAACCTATGGAAAAACTTAATTCAAAGTATATGTTCAAAGTTGGCTCCTTCTTCCCTAATACATAATAAACACCTTTTTTCCACTGCATTAAAAGCGTTTATTAGTTCAACAGGTCTAATCGCACCAAAAGCTTGCCTAGTCGCTACTTGTAACTCTTCCCGGGTTTCGATAGTTCTTCCTTTAAAAACTATATCCTTCAATCTTCCCCATGAAAAAAAATCTAATGGTGTTAGGTCGCAGGACCTAGCAGGCCATAGTATAGATCCTCTAGTACCAATCCATTTAACTTAAAATTCTTGATTCAAAAAATTAGTTGATAATGGATATTTCGAGCCTGCGCTAATGGCAAATCTTCCAAAAATGGGGCAACATATATGTTTGTAAAATATTCACAGTACCTTGTGCGATAAAACTTTTATTAAAAAAATGGGGATCCAATAATCAACCACCAAAAATCCCAACCCAAATATTGAAACCGTGCCGTCCTTGTCTGTTTACGGGCACTATAACATGTGGCTCAATAATATGAATTATACCTGTTATATATCCCTGAAGTATCTATTCGGCTTTCATCTGTCCAGATAACGTTTATATGGAAGTTATTGTTCAATCTGCACTGATTCACATACCACTCACAAAATGTAACCCTTCTTTGGAAATCCCCATTTTGAAGATGATGAACTTTTCTTACTCTGTGCGGTTTAAATTTGTGCTTTTTAAGGGTTTTTAAAACTTTAGTTTTTACAACACCTGTTACCTCAGCTACCGATCGATGAGACGTGTTAGGATGATCTAAAACCTCACCTAATATATTTAGTTCCTGAATTTCACTTTCATCATCAACTGCATACGTTCTTGTCCTCGGCTTCTTGAAATTTCCGTAATTTGTTAAATTTAATTTAATAAAATAAAAATAATTAAAAACTGAAATATCTCCCTCAATTTCAAAGATAAGTATGAATAATATTATAATATATATTTTTTTTTGAGATCATGGCCAACTATGATTTATATTTTAAAAACTAAGCTTTATATATTTTCAACGAAACTAGAAATAATTTTAAAAATTCTAGTAGTCCAATGGATTCCACTCAAAAAAGTGCCTTAAGAATATTTACACCGTTTTGGGAAGTTTTCAAAAATGACGGACTTTTTTAAAATGGCCAAAAAATGAAAAACGCCCTATATCTCGTATACCGATAGAGATTTCGGGATGAAGTTTTCACCATTCATCTAATTTCGAAAATCGAGCCCAAGACACCTTTGTCAATTTTTTTATCTGGTCAGGAAATACGAGTTTCCTGTTAAAACAGTCGTTTCACCCACGCACCACCCTGTATATATTACGTAAATTACGACTTTTGGTTTAATGAATTCCAATAAATGTTTTAAAAATGTTCTTTCCCTTTTTGCTCTTTGTTAGTATGTGAGTTACTGATTCATGCAAATACTATTAAAATATGAGATTTGTATATTAAATTTGCTTTTAATTTTCTATGACTCTAAAATTGATAAAATTATTAGCCATTTAAATCTGGATTTTTTTCTCTGTGCAAATGTTTGATATCTAGGTATAGGGAATCTCTAAAGGGTCTGTATAAAATGCTACCATAAATTCCTAACCAAAATACAACGATATAACGCAATTTACCTTAGTCGAAAAGTTAATCGTTTGTAAGATACAGGGTGTCAAAGTTTTTATTTTATTTTAGTTATTTTTAAATATTTTATTTATTATAACACATTTTGTCCTATAATTTAGTATAAAAAGGTCTTTCAGACTTAGAAATTGAAATTTGCTAATGTTTTTATCGTAAAATTTAGAGGGAGTCAGCTGCAGTCTTTTGCTTAGGTCCAAAGTGTCATAACTTTTTTGCCTTAGTATATTACATTACATTTTTGTATAAATACTAGCTATGATTCCCGGCTTCGCTCGGGAGTTTATATGAGACCCAAATAACCGTTGTTCTGAATGAAGTTCAACTACTCGACAACAGATGGCGCCACTACACATACTTTACATTTTTGCCACCCACAACCACCCACTTCCACCCATCCCGACCAAACTCCCTTACTCACAATGGGAGACCAAGGGGTATTTGTAACCCCGACGGGAAGTCGATCGGAGTTGCGGATGATAGCGAAAATCGTGGACACACGAACGTACATTAGCATTTTATATAATATATTAGATTAGATTAGATTTAGTTTTTTATATTTTTGCACAAAAAGGTATACTTGATAAATAACGCTACGAGCAACCGTTTTTGGGATATTTTAGTTTAAACATTTAATCCATACCAAAGTTTGTCATTGCATTCATTCACAACTTACCTAGGCAACCTGGTAGTGTCCAAAAGGTCTGTTCAAAATGCTACCATAAATTCTTTGGGCCGAAATACAACGATCTAATGCAATTTACTGACTACTTTGCTATATACAGGGTGTTATATGTACTATTCTTTTTCACTTGGACATCCTGTATCTCGCAAACAATGAACTTTTCAACTAAAGCAAATTGGGGTAAATGTACTTTTGGGTAAAAAAAATGTAGTAAAATTTTATAGACGTTGTAGGGAAACCCGGGTGGCCTTAATAACGCGTAAAGAAATGCGAAGGATTTTTTTAAAAGTGAAATAAAACGTTTAGTCTAAAATATCTCAGAATCGGTTGCTCGTAGCGATATTTATTAAGTATATCTTTTCTGTGCAAAAAATGCGCGAGAATATAAATTATCTACCGGAATCATAATAACGAAAAAAAAACATAAAAACGACACACAAAAACAAAAAGAAATGAACTACAGTTAACAACCAAAAAAATGGTAGCTTATTCCTTATTTTAAGAAAACACCTGCACGGAACTTTGTACAGGGTTTTCATTTATATTTTGTCACCTACTTTTGACTATAACCAAGAAGGATAGCAAAAACGTTCTGTATAAAAGTTTCATAATTTTTATCTATTATCTTTTGAGTATAAAAATAGAAAAAAATTAACATCAAAAACTCAAGAAAAATGAATAGGTAAACTTTTTTAAATGGGACACCCTGTATATTATATCACCATTAAATAGGTCTTTTAAAGAGCTTCGCAAAAATACCACATTTGATGTATCCATCTTTAATAGTTTCGGAAAAGTTGTCATTTAAATCTGGATCCATGTTCAGTGCCGTAGGTAGGTATAACGGAAATTATATTGTTCCGAATCTCCTCGTATAAAAACACCTTTCTTTGTTTTTATACCTTTTATTAACAATGTAAAGTAACTATGGTTACAACTGCGACAAAATGTTTAGTTGTCAATGTCTCGAAATGAACATCACAAAAGTCGTCAAACTATACTACTACTGCAAGCTTTTCCATCGCCCTTTTATAGTAGCTAAGAAACGTCTAGAATGTTTCAGAAATATCACGAAAATTCTATAGTACAGAATGGAATAAAAGTTCTCAATGGATAATTCGAGCGTTTTCGGAAATCTTCAAAAGTGATTAAAGGACTTTGAGAAACTAAGCTAAATTATTCA
Source organism: Listronotus bonariensis (assembly GCA_014170235.1). NCBI lineage: Eukaryota > Metazoa > Arthropoda > Insecta > Coleoptera > Curculionidae > Listronotus > Listronotus bonariensis. The sequence continues at coordinate 39,407 of JACEGR010006625.1, forward strand.
AATACATTAAATAGCCCTGACTTTATACAATTCTATAAACTAAACGCTTATTTTTTTAAAAGTCCGTACCAATAACTACTATTTTTCAGATTTAAGTGGTCATATTTCGAAAACTATTAACGGTATATCAAATGTGGTATTTTTGTAAAGCCTTTTAAAAACCTTTTAAATGGTGACATAATATACAGGGCGTCCTATTAAAAAAAAAGTTTAATTTTTCTTGAGTTTTTGATGTTCATTAGTTTATTTTTGTATGCTTAAAAGATAATAGACAAAAAGGATGAAACTTTTATACAGGACTTTTTTCTATCAATTTTGGTTATAATTAAAAGTGGTTGGCAAAATATAAATAAAAATCCTGTACAAAAATCCAATAACAAATAAAATATTTATACATAATATGTAAATATAAGCAATAGGTAATGGTATATCGGTCAGTAATGGAATGACAAAACAAGGACTATTAGTTACCCATGTTTACATGCCGAAATTCGCATTAGACTGTATCTTTTTCACGCATTGCCTCATTGGCAATTTAAACTAAGGAGCAGCAGTGTTGCAATTCGGTTAATCAGCTGATAACAATGGGTATCTAGATCAAAAGTGTCGAAAATATTTACCATATTAAAATATACGATTTTGGGTTTATGTCTCGGCTAGAAACAAGCACATTTAAAAACAAGAAACATTCAATTTCAGAAAAAATATTACGCATCATAGTCTAAAAACCTAAATAAAACAAAGAGTAGATACGTTCCACGAAATTTTAGATAAGGCCACAAAACGTAATTTCTTAAATATTTACACTTAAACTGCAGGCATAACAAATCCAACTTTGCACCTTTTACTTCACGGCAGAATTTTTTATGGAATCCATGAAGACAACCACCAAAACACTTGGCACAAATTGTAGACTAATTTTTCTTGTATTTTTTATTGCATTTTTTCAATAAATTATAAAAAATATTTAAAAACACGATATTAACTGCTACAACAGCAAGAAAAACTTGACTATGAATTGTCATGGTCTCTTAAACTAGTTCAAAATTATGCCGATAAGGGCTTTTTAACAACGTTGCAAGCTTAATTTTAAATGCCAATATGTATAATTGACTGGCTGATTCTATATAACTAAAACAAAATAAAAATTTTGACACCCTGTATCTCGCAAACGATTAACTTTTCGACTAAGGTAAATTGCGTTAGATCATTGTGTTTTGGCCCAAAAAGTCTATGGTAACAATTTGTACAGACTTTTTAAAAACACCCTGTATAGCTAAAACAAAAATAAGTAGAAAAGGATTACTACTTGGTCTCCTAGGTAGCGCAATGGACAGTGTTTGACCTTTCATCCAAAAGACCCGGGTTCGATCTCCAGCGGGAGACACATTTTTAGGTAGTAGTTATTAAAATTAATTTCGTGGCGGTACTATCGCGTTGTCTTAAAGGTGCTGTGAAATTCAAATACTGCATGTTTCAGTGCTTGGACAACGTTGACGAAACGGGGCTAAAGATAGGTTAAACATTGCTTAAGGTATTTTGCTACCTTTACTCTGTTCACTATAAATTAAGAAAAACACTTAAACAATAAATGTATTAAATTGGTTTAAGAAGTCAGTAACTCTAGTTACCACAATAAAAATGTATTTTATTGGTTAAAAAATTCAGAACCGGAGTTACTTACTAGGTATTCATTATCAATTTATAGAGTATAGGCGAGCTTTCAAAAGGTAAAAAAACTTATTAGGTATGATAAGGTCGTGGGTAATTAAACAATTTTAAAGATTTCTTGACTAAAATTTATCTTTTCGATTCGAAATCATTTTGAAGAGCAAAAAAAGCCCTCGACCCAAAAAGTGACACTGCATCACAGAATGCATTTTTGATGGGAGGACCTGCCCAAATCTCGTTTACTTTACTTTTTACCGTTTCTAGCGGAAAAAAAATTACGTAATATTTGCACAGATCCACCTCCCCTCATGGTAAGATTAGCCTAAATGCCACACGCAATTTATTGACGCCCGCCCCGTTACTTTTGCTGACATGGGTAAGGGGAGGGGGGTTAATATTTGTAATACATTGCCAAATTTGCCAAATCCTTGCAAGGACATTAAGTAATATCGCCTACAACATGAAACTTCACAACATTGAGGTTGTGTGTTACCTATTAAAATGGAAAACATAACATTATCTGATGCTTTGCTGCAAAAATGTAAAAATTATTTCCACCACTCATGCAAGATGTTAAAGATTATATCCTAATAAATTTATTATTTTTGTAATATGTAAATGTGTGATTTATAACGAATAAGATTTAGGTATAAAAACAAAACATAAAAAAGATCCTGCAAATTTGAGGCCTTAAGATATTTTTCTTTTATTCCTTTAAATTGTGTGTATTAAAAATCTGTTTAAAATCGCAAACCAGATATATCAGAATTAGTAAGTTATTTACTAAGCATTAGTAAATTCTGGTTAGTTTTGGATAGACAAAATAATTATTTAATAAAATGTTTATTTTTAAAACTTTTTATTTTTTAATACACGTTGTAACAAAGAAGTTTGACTATTTTATAAACACTTTTTACAAATTATTTTCAGTGATGATAGATACATGCTTCTGTAATTCCACCTATAGACCTATCTTTAGTGTTATGTCTGTGAATAAACTGTGTTAGAAAACCAGCAAGTTCTTCTGGATTATTTAAATGCGCATGATGAGTTCCTTCTATATAGTGAAAATCACAATCTGCACTGGACTTTCTTAAAACATCTAATACCTCATAAAAGTTTTCTCTTGCTTCATAATAGGAACCCGATTTAGTTTTAGCGATAAAAATTGGACAAGTTATATTCCGAGCATATTCTACTAAATCTTCTTGTGAAAAGCTAGGAAAGTCTACAGATTTCAATTTTGGATCTCTACTAAAATAAAATTTGTTAGGATAAATCTTAGACGGGGCAATATTTCGTTCTAAAATTAAATGAGCATATTCTATAGATATTGATTTTCCATGTGGTTGATGAACTTTCTTCTTCATTTCTTCGAAAGTGTAGGCTGGAGGTTCCGTAGGATCCATAGCATACTCGTTATTTTTAAAAATCGCTCTATAGATTTAGACATAGACTGTATACGTTTTTAATTATCCATGGTTTATAGCCATCTATACATGCTAAGAAATCCACGGTTTCTGGATATAACATTGTATAAATAAAGCAACTTATACCCCCATTGAGTGTCCCATTAGGGATATTTTAGGCCATTTAAAATAATTCGATATATATTTTACAAGAAGAAGATAATTTATAGAGTGATAGTAAACACCAGCAGGTAGCCTTGAAGAAAGTCCATGGCCAGGAAGGTCAATTGCCAAAAATCCAACGTTTTGGTTAAGTAGCGGTATTAGCCTATCAAAAGAGCCTGAGTTATCCTGAAACAAACAATGACATTGTTTATTCACTTAAAATATTATTCACTATACACATTGTAGAACACACAGGATACATAAAACCTACCTAAACACAAACACTATAAACAGATCAGATTTAATGACAAAAATAATTTCGGTCACGTGGCCTAATGCCAAGGGGGCAATTGCAACTTTTCTTTTCCCAATGGAAAGGCGGGTCATGTAGTACCTCGTTTTGAAGGCCCTCAAATTCTCTTTTTAACGTCACTTTGTTTTAAAAAATCTGGTTCAGCAGTTCCAGACGTAGAACCGTTTGAAATTTGGCTTAAATACCGTACACACAATGCGGGGAGATAACTTTTAAAAACCGGCAAGGTATGTATGTAGAAATCGGAGCTAAACTTCAAACGCTTGTAACTCTAGAACGACTCAACCGATTTTTACAAATAAAACGGTGATGAGTAAAAAATTGAAAGGCCTTTAAAACAAGGTGCTACATGACCGCTCTATCCATTTGACAAAAAAGTTTCTAGTGCCTTCTTGGCCCTAGGTAACGTGACCGAAATTATTTTTATGTCAAAAAGTAGTTCAAGTTATACCCTTTTACCCAAATTTTCCCCGATCTCAATATCTTGTCCCATTCAAAAGTTAAAGTGGAGGGAACTCTTTTAATATCCTCACTGTATAACAAAAATAAATTTGAACGAATCACTTTACGCACTACTAGTGATATTTCGACCGTTAAGGAGCTAAATTCACGTTTTCTTCGTATATGAACGGCTTAAAGTAGCCAAGCATGTTTGTATAAATTAAATTGAATGTAAACAGTACAGCTACAGAGTAGCAAATTAAAATTTAAAGCAGTCGAAATTTTAAATAAAACAAAGAACAATACGTAGCCACCTTAATATAAACACAAATTTTTATTTAAAAATTAAAAGTGTACAATGGTAAATAATACACAAACAGTTTCTGTGTCAAAAAATCATAAAGCTACGGTTTCCTAGGACTTTCGGTTGGCGGAAACCGACGCGATTTACGTTCGCCCAAATTAAATATACACTTTTAAATGAAACCACATTCAAGTGAAAATTTGATTTCGGTGAACGTAAATCGCGTTGGTTTCGACCGACCGAATGTCCCTAGGAAAACGTAGCTAAACTAAAACAAAGTCACGGTTGAGTACTGGGTCAAGTATCAAGTCTATATGTGTGCTGTAACGCTTCTTTAGCATAAAGCCTTAGCTAAGGGCGTAGTTTATGTTTTACTTTAAAATGGCAAGTGACATGGATGTATGAATTGTATACAAATAATTTCATTACTTATAAATATTTTATAAAAAAACAACCTAATAATTATAGTAGCCTAATGTAAACTAGATTGTGATAAATAATTTTTATTATGAGAGAGATATTCCTAGTAATACTACTTTCTTGAACTTCCATTGTCTCTTATTTTTAACTTAATAGAGGAATCTGAATATGGGCCCCTTTTTGTGTTTCTAATATAGGTTCTTATTTTTGACTATAAGTATAAATATTTATTAATTCATGATTAGTTATACAGACTGTCCACGGATGGAGTTAACAAGAGAACAATGGAGCAAAAAATTTTTTTTCAAAAAAGTAATTCTTATAAAAATTTTTGCTTGTAAAAAAATTAGGATTCACGAAGAGAAAATGTTAATTTTTTTATACAGGGTTCGTAAAAACTTAAAAAAACATGATTTTTCTCCAAAAGTAAACTACCTGTATTTTTTATTTTTAGCAAAATGTCATTTAAAAAATTTATTTAGATTAATGTTTGTAATTGATAAAAACAATAATACAAAATTTTATTAAAATCCCCAATCGCTTTCAAGTGGTAACTGAAATTACTTGAAACAGTTGGAGATAGGCACTAACCAAAATTTAGTGTATCAGTCAAAATTAAAAGACGATGGAAGTCCAAGAAAGTAGTACTATTGGAAACATCTACCACCTTCAATTAGAAAGAAATGTTTTTGTCAATTTTTGCTTCAAGTTTTTCTACTGTACAGTGTGTTCGAAAAGGTGATGTCGTAAATGATGTCTGTACTTTATTCGGTGTGGACGTAAATAGTCCCCCGTGCTAACTTTTGTACCCTTAATACTTTCTTTACAACATTTGGGTACAACTAATGGGAGGATATAAACTACTTTTTGATCAAGATGGCGGATGGGCGCCATCTTGGAAAAAAAATTAAATGGAAAGGAAAGTTTTAATATGGTTTTTTTCTTGAAGCCCTTTTAAATATTTTTTCAGTGGTGGTACTGATTATGATATACGGGGTAGGACCAAAAGTACTATTTTTTTTTTTTAAATAAAGCGCCCTGTATCTTGTGTACCCTGTAATTTACCATTAAACAGATCTTAAAAAGAGCTTTAAGAAAATATTTTATTAAGTACATCTAACTTTATTAGTTTCGGAAATATGGTCATGAACATTAGAAATTTAGGTAGTTTTTAAAGTACCGCCATTTTGTAATAGGTGACGATATTGACTTTACATTCTACGGTTATAAGGTACTCGTCAGGAGCTTTAAAATAATATGCCACAAGATCCCCCATTCCATTAAATTTTTTTCCTAAGATGGCGCCCATCCGCCATCTTGATTGTTGCAACTGTTATTTTTACGTCAAAAATTAGCTTATTAGCTCCAATTAGTCACACCAAAATTTTAAAAGAAAAAAATAAAGGTACAAAAGTTAGCAGGGTGGGGGGATATTTACGTCCATACTATATAAAAAACTTCTATGGTGCTTCGTAAGGGAGTTATTGACGTTCAAAGTTATAATACAAAGAAAACTATTTAATTATAAGTTTAGGATATTTGAGCAACTTAATAACCTCTTACTCATGTTTCTGTTCATAGGTAAACGGCACAATACTGTTTTAAAATTTTACCTTTTTTAAATAATTTTCTGAAAGAAGCATAAGTATCTTTTCGTAAATTATAATTTAGTTGCCTAAATATCATTGAGACTGTTGCATCGGTTTAAAAGCTATAAATAAAATATTATTTTTTAAATCTGACTTTGAATATCAATAACTAGGGTTGCGCGATGTTCATCGATGTTAGGTTGATCGATGGTTGATGTTAACATCGATGTTTTTTGTAACATTGGAATATTTGGAAAAGTTAAGCACGTTTAATTTTAGTTATTTAATAAGATTTTTAATACTTTGATAGGAAAAACATGTAGTAAAAGGGAAAAAAGTAGAGCCAACATGTAGTGGTAGGAAAACAAAGGGTAGGACTTTTTTTTCGTTCTTCAAAAAATTTTGGATACCAACTTTTGCTATTTTTACCAGTTAAGTCACTCCTGCCATAAAAAAGCTTTAAATACGTCCGTGCCATCGATGTTCAATATTGATAGTTCAATAACTTCCTTAAAAAGCGCGATAGAAGTTTTTTATATGAAGTACTAACATTTTATCAACCCATCATTTATGACATTACTTTTTGAACATCCTTTTTAAAAGCTTACTAAAAATACCACAGTTTTATTTATTAAAAATTCAACAATACCAAAATTATTACAATAAAACAACGAACATGCAATAGTTTAATTTGTTTCTCAAAAATTTTGACATCATACCTGTTAATAATTGTCTCTAAACGATGTAACTAATTAGTTTTAATCAGATTCTAGGTTACTGTTAACTAGGTATGTTAATTCGAGTACTTTGGTCCTCACTGAAGATACATTCTTCTTTTAGTCCACCTATAGTTCTATCTTCAATATTGTGCTTCTGAATGAATTTCTTTAACAAGCCAGCAAGTTCTTCAGGATGATTTAAATGAGCATGATGAGTTCCTTCTATGTAGTGAAAATCACAGTCTACACTAGATCGTTTCAAGACATCTAGCACCTCATAAAAATTTTCTTTTACTTCATAATAAGAACCCTCCTTAGCTTTTGCGATAAAAATAGGACATGTTATATTTTGTGCGTTTTCCACTAAGTCTTCTTGCGAAAAAGAATACATTTCTCCAGATTTTATCCTTGGGTCTCTGGTAAAATAGTATTTACCAGGATGAATCTTGGATGGAGCTATGTTTCTTTCCATAATATAATGCGCACACTCTAAGGCCACTGACCCTTTATTTGGGCTATGAACTTTTTTTTATTTCTTCTAAAGTGTAGGAAGGAGGTTCATTAGAACTCATTGCAAATTGATTGTTCTTAAAAAATTTGTTAATTGCATTAGACATATACCGAGTATTACTTCTTCTAACCATTGGTTTAGCGCCATCAATGCAAGCTACGAAATCAACGGTTTCGGGAAAAGTCATGGTATATGTGTAGGAAGTAATACCGCCCAACGAGTGACCCATTAAGGAAACTTTGGGCCATTGAAAATAGTTAATAATAAATTTTATACTCAGAAGATAGGTTGTAAAGTGATAATAAATGCCGGGAGGGAGTCGTGATGAAAATCCATGACCAGGTAAATCAATCGCCAAAAAACTAACGTTCTTGTTTAACAGTGGTATTAGCGTGTCAAACGTGCCACAGTTATCCTGAAACAAATTATTCTGCGTTTTAGAAAGCAAGAGTTCTTTTACTAATTTATGTTTTTTGCTGATTACTATAACTATTGCTTCCTTTATTAGCAATAATGTTTAAATATACAGGGTGGTTCCTAACTAAGATACGGAACTTAAGGGGTGATTTCTTTTGTCTTTTTATGATTTTTTTCTATAAACATATATCCGACCTTGCTTCATTTCTGAGATTCTAAGAGCGTTGAAGTTTTTTAAAAAAGTCAATATTGGTTTAATCACATTTTAAATATCCTAAAAACCCATTATTTGATGTAGAATAAATTTGGTACACTTATTTAATATAATAAGGTGCTTGAAAGCTTTACCTAGATTAATATAATTGGATCCAGTGGCGTCTCAGTGGGCACCACAGCCAATATTATTGAGAAAAAAGTACATTACTGACTTTTTACAAAGTTTTTATATACAGGGTGGCTATTTGAAAACGAAACAAAGCTAATTTTTGGCACACCAGGTCATTTAAGAAAAAACGCCCGGACCCGTCAATTTTTAATTTTAGGAAAAAACATTGTTTTGTCACGTTCACCCCCTGAATTGCAACCCTATAGCGGGACTTCCCTTAAAATCTTAAATGAATGTCTCTTGACCTATATATGATGAATAAATAAATATCTATAAATTAAGAAACACAATGTTGCAACACTGTCAAATAGCTGATAATGTGTACCTAGATCCAAAATAGAGAAAAATATTTACAGAAAATACACAATCTTCAGAAAACTAAAAAACGAAGATTAAAGTATATGATTTACCTTTGATATACAGCGTGTCTTCGGAAGTTATTAACAAATGGGAAACTTTTTATTATTAATTTTATGAACAAAGTGTCTCTTCATAAAAGGTTCTGCTTGATATGAGGCTTGATAAGAAAATACATTTTCACAAAAATATTTGAAAGTTGGATGTACAGGGTGGCTTAAAAATGACTCGTTTCCAAATTAAAATAGGGGTTATTTCCTAGCTACGGTACCAAACTTTAAAGGGTGATTTCTTATGTCATTTTATGAAGAAAAGTTCTATAAACATATGTCCGATGTTGCTTCGTTTCTGACATACAGGGCGTTAAATATTTTTTAAAGGTCTGTTTGTTTTTAAATATCTTAAATATGAAGTCAGATACAAAAAAAAGTACTACACTAAAAGTTGTATTTTCAGTTGCTTTAAAGGAAAAAAATATAAAAACTGCATAAAAAGCCAGTGGCGTACAGTGGGCACAACAGCCAATATTATTGAGAGAAAAATGTACGCCACTGGCTTTTTATGCAATTTTATATTTTTTTCCTTTAAAGCAACTAAAAATACAACTTTTTAGTGTAGTACATTTTTTGCATCTGGCTTCATATTTAAGATATTTAAAAACAAACAGACCTTTAAAAAAATATTTAATCTGTACCGACCACTATTTTTATTGGTCACTTTTGTTTAGAAAATTTAAATGTTAATATATTAACATTGGTTAATATTTATCAAGCATAAACTTATTCAGCATTTGGGGCATATTTAATGCCTATTATCCAACACCAAATTTGCACATGGTTTCTATGTGGTCAGTTTTTCTTAAATTTAAAAATTTAGATACCCATGCAAATAAAAAATATAGCACTCGGTACCTAGCAGAAGATCCCTACAACACACAAACATCTTAAGAGACAAATATAAGCAGAAGCACCAAGAAGTGTACCCAAAAAAATAAAAGATAGCAGCATTTAGTCAAGCATTTAGTAAATTAAAAAAAATCCATTTATATTTTAATGGACATTTGTAATATTGAATAATATTAGTAATTTTTGTGGAAACTTTATTTTTATTAAATAAAAAAAGCTCTGTTAGGACATGTTTTTGCCTACATTAAATGATATTGACCCTCTAAACATCAACGTGTTTACAGATCTAAATGTTACATACATATTTTTCTTCTGGGCAACTGAAAAATCCCAGTTAAAAACTAGCCATTAAAAGTTTAGTAAGTTAAGTAAAGAATTTATTACACAACATAATTTATTTCACTTTTATTAAATCACAACACTCTTGTATTAATAAATTAGTGTTTAAATCTCTCACTGAAATACATTTATTCTCCACAGCAAATAAAGTCAAAAATTACACTTTCATTCAAACATGTTTTGTAAATAATAACTTATATTGGTCCAAATATTATCCTTCGCAATGAAGCCTATAATTAATTATTGTTTTAGCGTTTAAGTAACTTTAAAAGTACATGTAAGCATTATCATTAGCATGTTTTAAATTATTCACGTAATAATTTTAAAATAAAAACTCCTGATACTTATAATAATACTTATTATTTAACATTTTTCTATAATATTAGTGTAAAAGCTGATATTTGACCAATTAATATGAAATTTCCTATGTCGACATCGAAGATAAAACACCCAGTGTTAATGTATTGTTTCGTTAAATTAAAACTAGTTTATGTCCCTTTTTAACATTCTCAAATATACTATAAAATAGTGTCGATAAAAAAGTTTCCAACTTTTGGTCAAAGGGTAATTTAAAAATTTAATTTTTCCATGGTTAATATCATTATTAGGACGTAAAAAGGAAGGGAAGATAACTCACCTGCCAACCATGTAAGGTTAAAATGGGTCTAATATCGGTTGGACCCCACCATTTTCCCCTTATCTGGCCCCAGGGAACAGGAATAGAAACTTCTTGCCAAGGTCTTTCATTTGAAAAATTTCGTGTTACTTGTATTGGTGAAAAAAATTTTGAGTAAGATAACCTCACCGGCCTTAAAAGAGACATTGATATAGAATCAATAAATTAACACTAAACACAACTATTCACTACGATTTTTAAAACAGAATAAGACTAGTTTTATACTGTTTTAAATGTTCCTATGATTAAAATCTTTATCTATTTAGATGCGATTTCTTTTAAATTAAAAAGTCTAGTGACCTTGACCTATAGACTGGCGTTTGGCACCTTTGCCGTGCCTTTGCCACATAAAATCTGTTTGGTAGCGAGTTAAGTGTGGGACGGGGTAGTGCAGTGTGGAATTATAAAGTGTAAATAGGTGTAAAAACTACCCTTTTGTATTTTGTGGTGTAAATAAGTTTTAAACAAGTTTTATTCTAAATTCTTTTAGTTGAATTATTTCACAAATTAATTAAAAAAGCTTTTATGGTTATTCTGGGTTAGCAAAAAGTGCCGCAACTACTTAAATATCTTTAAAACAGCTACAGCTACTTTACCAAATTTGGTTTCTAAAGCGTTTTGGATATATGTGAATTTAAATAGTAATAGTGCCTGGCTTTTATTTAATATATATATATATATATATATATATATATATATAATATATATATATGTATATGTATGTAAAGGCATGTGTATTTAGTATTTTTATTTTAGTTTCCTTACAAAAGTGTATGCACTGTTATTTCTTTAATTAAGTTTTTCAAATTGCGTAAAAACACCTTATTACTAAACAAAACTTACAGTCCCAAATGGATTAAATTAAATTTCAACTCTAATTTAATGACAATTTCATTTTTATTCTACCAGATATTAGTGCACATTTACAACCAATTTGAAAATTTCAAATTGACATTTTTAACAATTGGTTAAACTTCACTTGTCAAATCCAAATTTGATAAGTGAGGTTTAACCAATGACTTCCTTTTCGAATCTCGAGTTGTACGGACGTGCCGTAGAGAACTACAAAGTTCTCCCGGGTTTTGGCGGTTGGAGGAACTGTACGGTCGTTTTCTACCCTTGGGAATCGAGAAGTAACTCACATTGTCATGTAGTAGTGCCGTGGAAGTGTTTTCCGGAAGTCCGGAGTCATTCCTAAAAACTTTTTCCTCATTCGCCGTGGTTACGTTTGTCTATGGCGACTAAGGGCACATGCTTGCGGGGGGGAGGAAGACGGGTGACAGTAACCGGTTATATCTGGACATTTGGTCTGCAGTTTTGCAACATCTAGATGTGCATTGCATCGATTAAATATTATAGAGAATGGCCCTTGAGACGGCCTAGAACCGGACATTTCAAGGTCGCCATCGAATATGGATAGCTCCCTATCTTAACTGGATCATCCAGAGTGTAACCAGTGGCGAAGGGTCGCTCGCCCTCCTGCTAAGCTTTGAAAAGGAGCAATATCCGTGCTGGCGATACGGCACTGAGTAAGCAGCCAACGCCATTCTGCCTCTGTGCAGCTGAAATAGAAATAGAATAGAATAGGTTTAACCAATTGTTTAAATGTCAATTTGAAATTTTAGAATTGATTGTAAATATAGACTTAGCCTTTTTCTAACAAGGTATGATTTATTTTAAAAAAAATCGCCTGCCATTTTGTGGTTAGGTTAAAATTTAGCAAATCCAGACCCCTACTTTGGCATTCAAAGCTTTAGATTCTTCCATTGTTTAATGGGTTGTCTATTATTATTAAAAGCATTTGCTATAAAATAATAGAGAATTATTGCAAGTTGACTTATTAAGCTCGGGTATTATTAATACCGGCCTTATTTAATTAGTGTTTGTACCCATAATTTAGAGTTATTGCAAATCATGTTGACAGTACCATTAACCCAAAAAAAAGGGAAACATTTTTACTAGTATTTCTTTATTGTTTTGTGTTGTAGGGTCTTGTTTAACACAATTACAGAAATACATTTGAAAGAGCAAGGTTTACTCCGGCTGTCCATGAAAGCGGTTTTCCGCTCGCGGATGATAATTCAGCGTTGTGATTGGAGGAAAAAGCATTTTAAATTTGCACTAACCAATCACAACGCTGAATTTATCATCCGCGAGCGAAACCGCTTTCATGCCAGCTTTAAGCATTTTTACTTCTAAAAACTTTTCGTTTTTCTGTTCGGCAGCCGTTCGGTTACACGAACAGTTCCGAAGTTAAAATAAGACCAAGATAGGGCACGACCTAAAACCGACATAAATAAAGCCAGGCACTATACTTGTTAAGGAAGTCCTTATTCTACCATTCATCTGCGCAAGTTCAGATGTCAAAATAAGGCCGGTATTATTAGTGCCTGGCCTTATTCCACTGTGCAATAATTCTTTCTTGTCTCGGTGTGGTCGTGGGAGAAATTACATATGTATATGTATAGTATTAGCAAGAATTTTGGTTTATTTATCTTAACTTTGTTTTGTTTATATTAATTAATTTGTTTCTTTTTATAAAAGGGTATCCAAGAATATGTGGGCAATCGCATGTAACAAGTTCCTAAAATTTTTTTCCTAAAGCCTCTCTCTACAGAGATATGTGCCCTTATAGGACGCCGCTGGAAATCGTTTTTTTTAATAACTTTTATAGTACTTGGTATAATGAAATAATTTTGTATGTATGAGCCTAAATACAAGTAAGGACTTCTTAAAATGGTATCCTTGTAAAATATTTGCCTTTATTAGTTCGCCAGTGGCTGACTAACCCTTTATACACAATAATGTTAATTATATTTACACCCTGTACAATAAAGAAATAAAATAATAATTTTTGGGTATCTAGCTTAAATCCTTAGCTAAAAAAACGTACTTCTGTTATAGATGTCGATAAATTAAAGCGTTTTTAACAAAAACAAGTTTTTGTTTAAAAGAGACATCTGAAAATAATAGAATGTAGACAATGATACTAAAAAACTTATAAAACAAGATTTCTTTTTTTTACGAAACCAAAACATATTGTTTCAGCATTGTGGAGGGTCCCATATTCTTCGATAATTAAAGCTAGGGAATGCATAAAATAACCCTTATAACACAAGTTGGTTTTATACAGGTTTATAAAGCATTTAAGTAGATTTTGGGAACGTACGATAAACGTTCTCAAACGTTCGTAAATGTTCTTTAACATTTTTTAAAAGTTTTGTGTCATTTAAAAACGTTTTGTTTTTGTACGTTTACTAAATGTTTTTATAGTACCTGAAACGTTCTAGAAACAGGCTTTTAAAATTTTTTGGGACGTTTAAAAAACTTTGTCATAGTATTGCTAAATTTGGTAATTGTTTACAAACCGGACGCATCGCCGATTTTAATAAAATTTGGTATACGGCTTTTTTAGGGCACTAATTACGAATCTGAAAGATTTTTCGGACACGCTTTGTTCTTGAGATATTTATCATCCGACTTTATAACCAGAACTAACCCATATTCACTATATTCCTCTTCTTTTTGCAAACAATTCTTAATTGAAAGCTAAATTGGTACTTAATATTTGATTTCTACCTCTAAAACCCCATTTTTTTTATTTATTTTACCCGTTTTTCCATAGAATTGCAAAGCTTCACTTTCGCCTTGGCGGCCCTAAGGCTACCGCCATTGAAAGTGAGAATTAACAATTTTATCAAAAATAGGTAATATAAATAGAAAAATGGGGATTTAAGAGGTGGAAATTAAATATTGAGTACTACCAATTTAGCTTTTAAATCAAGAATTGTTTGCACAAAGAGGAGAAAATGGTGAATTGAGGTTAGTTCTGGTTATCAAGTCTGATGATGAATGTCTCGAGAATGAAACGTGTCCGAAAAAATGTTTTCAGAATTAGTAATCAGAGCCATCCTAAAAACCCCGTATACCAAATATCTTTAAAATGTGCCGTTTCACAAAGAACCGATGATCAGTGCTGATGATCGGTCGCAACCGATCATCAGTCGAATGAAAATATGTTTACATAGGCGTATCGTCAGTCGTAAACATGTATTCGAGAATTACAAAACATCGCGTAGTTGTCGCTTTGTGCGTAAAAAGGTTAATAGAAAGGCAAAAAAGAAACTAAATTCTAGAAGTATGGGTCCATCCTCTATGTCTACAAAGGCCAATAAAGGACGCTTTCGTCACCCTTTATTCAAATTTGCGAGAAGATCCACGCAAATTCTTTATGTATTTTCGGATGTTCATTTCTTCTTTTGACGCACTGCACCACAAACTAGAAAATGATCTAAAATTTTCAGACCGTATTAGAGCTTCAATTTCTTCAGTGGAAATATTGAGTGTAGCCCTAAGGTAAGTTTTTTAAACATATTTGCTACTGAAATAATTACATATCCATTGAATTATTTATATTTTTTATTGTAAAGAAAAAAAGGAGCTAATAATAACTAAATGCAAAAGATAAAAATACAGCTCAAAATATTATTATTTATAACACATTCCTGCCAACATTTACGCCTGTCAACTGCAATAAAGTAGGTCGGCCCATTTCGTTGTGCTGGTCTTCAATAGGGACACCATCTTGTAACGGCATGTTGGGGGTATATCCGTATTCATTAGATGATAGAGGTGAAGAAACGCAAGATAGACTCGATCGGGGTCTTGAGTTAATATCAGAACATCCGGAAGAGGAATTAAACATAGACAGTTGTGAGTTATTTGAATGTTTTGAATTAAAGTTAGCGGAGGCTGCACCATAGCTTACATTATACTGTGGATATGAACCACGTTGCTGGTTGGAAAAATTTCTCATATAGAAACTATCTTGGGCATTAGGTATTTGTGAAATAGTGGGGACCTTTTTTATTTCCATTAAAATTCGAAGGACTTCTGCTCGAAATTGTAAGGATTTTGCTTCATCAAAGGTATCTAAAGTTGGTAATAAAGATGCCAGGAATGCCCTGTTACCATTGTCGTCAGATTTTTTCGAACTGCTAAGAAACTCCATCAGCTTTTCGTCAATATCTACTTTTTTTTGCGCTTCTTTGTTTCGGTATATACACGTTCTTCTTCATAAAGCGGTTCTGTTATGGCATCCTCATTTTCTGAAATATTTTCTACATTTTGACTTTCTTCGATATTCAAGTTGGTATCAGTAGCATTAAGGTCTAAAGTTTTATTCAAAAATTGTAGATTTTCAAAAATATATATTTTTTAAATGTCTTCGCAGCTTGACCTGATTTTGAAGTTCTTAGTTTTGACCTGTCTCTGCGGTAGGCATCTTGAGCTGACTTCCAGCGTTGTTGAATTAATTTAACTGAAAAAAAATGTATATTTAAAACTCTGAATTAGGTTTTTTATGTAGATTTTTGTAATTTTTGGATTCTAATAATATTAGTATATTATTATGATTACATTAGGATTTTTTTAAGTATTTGGCCACTGGAAATACGTTTACTGATCTACATTTTACATACAGAATGGGCATATCAACAATCAGTGGTATTGTGGAACTTGTATGTGACAGTATTTGGGAGCATCTATCAATTGAATATTTGCCTG
Source organism: Listronotus bonariensis (assembly GCA_014170235.1). NCBI lineage: Eukaryota > Metazoa > Arthropoda > Insecta > Coleoptera > Curculionidae > Listronotus > Listronotus bonariensis. The sequence goes on from JACEGR010006625.1 coordinate 55,593, forward strand.
ATCCCTCCAAAGCCCAGTGGCTACAAATTGCATCTGGTTTTGCTCAGCATGCTAATTTTCCCAACTGCATTGGCGCTGTCGATGAGAAGCACATAAGGATTATCAAACCAATTCATAGCGGTTCAGACTTTTTAATTATAAAACATATTTTTCTATAGTGCTTTTAGCCATTTGCGATGCTAATTATTGTTTTAGACATATTGATGTAGGCGCTTATGGAAAGTTCTCGGACTCCAATATACTTAGGCATGGCAAATTTTGGGAAAAACTTCAATCAGAAAGTCTGAATATTCCAGAGGATGCGTCTCCACAAGGCTACAACAAATCATTGCCTTTTGTTTTTGTTGGAGACGAAGCCTTTCCTTTGTCACCAAATTTAATGCGCCCATATGCTCGAAAAAATTTAAATTATAAAAAAGATTTATAACTATCGACATACACGAGCTAGGCGATATATCGAATGCTCTTTTGGAATCTTAACTAACAAGTGGAGAGTTTTTCATAGGCCCCTTAATGTGTCACTGCGACTTGCTAAAAAAATTACCAAGTCTTGCTGTGTCTTGCACAATTATGTATGTGCAAAAGATGGTTATGCTTTCCATCACACACTGTCAATACAAGGCTTAACAGACTTGCGTAATACAGCAACGCTAAATAGATCTGCTTGGAATATTCGCGATGATTTTGCTAATTATTTTGTAAGTCCAGCTGGAAAAGTTTCATGGCAGGATTCAAAAATATAATTTATGTTTTTGTCAGATATGTATGTAACGTCGGTGGCTTTTGAAAAAGCAGGGTTACTTTTTACATATCATGTATTATTATAAAATAAGATATATCTAAACAAATTCTTTAGTTTTCCTGTAAACCCTACTATTCTTAGTTGCATTACTGATAAAATAAATACTTACTTGCTTCTTGTTGTTTTACTTCATCAAAATTCTCGAAATCCTCTAGCAATATTTGAGCCACTTCCTCCCAAGCTTTATTTTTCGTATCACGATTTTTGTACTCTTCTGAAGATGTATCCCAGATACAATAGCTTCTGTTCAATTGCTGTAATTAACAGTTCAGTGTCAAAACGATATTTTTCTTTGCCACTTGCCATTTTGTTTTGCACAAACCAAAAAAAGACCAGTAAACGTTTTTCAACTTGCTCAGAGACAACAATACGACAATACTGCACCGAAACAGCGACTGATGATACGCTCGTATGTGAAAATCTCGAACGTTTATCGAAACGGCTCCGACTCAAACCGATGATCCGCATACGCCACGGGCTGATCATTGGCAAAATTAATTTTAAATTCTTTTGGGGTAAATTTGGTGAATTGGAACATAAGGGAAAAACTAAAATTATCAGGGAGTCAAAAGAGTTTTTTCAAATGCTGAACAACCCCATGTTGGAAATTAATTTTTTATTACCAGTAAATGAGGAAATTCTTTTGCTAAGTTATGTTGAAAAGGAAGAGTCCTATGAACCTCTTGCCACCGTAAATGTAGCAATAGCAGCATTTGTCACGGCACAGGCTCGCTTAAAATTATACAGCTATCTGGATCTACTGCAAAATCGTGTTCTCTACTATGACACAGACTCTGTTATATTTTGTAGTCGTAAAGGTGAAGTCGAACCCCTACCAGGATCCTTTATTGGAGATTTAACGGATGAATTAAAACCAGGGTCTTTTATAACGGAATTTACCTCTGGTGGTCCAAAAATTATGCCTACATGACCAGGAATAGTGAAGGTGTGGAAAATATTGTTTGTAAAGTCAAAGGGATAAAATTAAACTATTCTGCTTCACAGCTGGTAAATTTTGAAGTCATTAAAAACATGATTATTTCCGGTATAGAAACAACCCCCGTCAGTATAGTAAGTACTAATATTAGACGAACAGGTGTTCACGAAGTGGTCAGTAGGGAAGAGACTAAACATTATAAAATATCGTCAACTAAACGAAAATTTTTAGACAATTATGATTCAGTACCCTATGGATATAAAAAACTTAAATAGTTTGTCTCTCTCTCTCTCTCAATTTTAACCATATTTATAAAACATAAATGGTCGCTAGCTTTAAACAGTAAATTTGAAATCCCTTAAATAGTTTTGAAAATAAATAAATATGTCTATTTTATTTCAGTCCAAACGTTAAGGACCCCGTCTTGCCCACCCTACCCCTACAAGTAGTGTTTTTTCTGTTTGATCAAAGGAGTTAGACAAAAAATTGGAAGGGGAAAAAATTTTTTTGGCTCGGAAAAGAATTCCAAGCCTTTTTGACGCCACGCAACTGGATTGGTTATATGTATATCAATATTCTTAATTATTTTGTATCATTAAAATTAAAAATATTAAAGAAGATGTAAAAAATTATATGGGGACACTTTGTACACTCGTTTTTAAATAAAATTGTATTTTACTCTTAAATCTCTCTCGGAAAACAGTAGTTCTTGTAGCTTGACACAGTTCAAGAGCTTTATCTTTTTACATTTTAGTGTTATCTTTTTTCTAGCGTTATATGAGTACAATATTTAGTGTTATTTTACATTTTATTTTTAGTGTCATTTTTAAAGTACGTTTTTTTATTATTATTTATAAGATGGTATATAGCTTTTTTTTCACATGTGCTAATATGATATTGTATATAAATTTATTCAACCAACTACCCCAAAAAATAGTTAGTAAGATTCTGTGTAGCCTTTTGAGTGTCCCTGGTGTTTAACTGAAGGTATACAATACGTAATTACATTAACAATCTGGTATAATATTTAAATTGTTTCTGGACTATTTAGCACTCTTCGTTCCTCCACGATTCGGTCTACCTTATTTTTGTCTTTGAATTGAAATCCTTCCAGGTTAAAAAACTTTGTAGCGATCTGGATATAACGCTGTGAGATTAATATTACAAAAAAGCATATGTTATTGAAATTTTACACATTAACACAGTTCCTAAAAACAGGGATAGTTTCTTAAACCGATAGCGGTTGTTTATAAGAATGAGGTTTTACGAAATCTTGGCTATGAGGTGTGTGCAAAATGGGAGGGTGATTTTTGATAAAACGTCT
>JACEGR010006626.1:0-58655 GCA_014170235.1 Listronotus bonariensis
GATTATGCCTTCCTTCCTTCCTTCCTTGCAACCATAATGTACATACATAATATCTACAGACTGTCCATGGATGGCGTTTACAAGAGAACAAATGAAAATTTAAAAAAAAATGTTTTAAACAAAAGTTATCCTTAATAAAAGTTTTTGCTTGTAAAAAAATATGATTCACGAAGAGAAAATGTTATTTTTTTATACAGAGTTCTCAAAAATTTTAAAAAGATATTATTCTTCAAGAAAAAAAACTGCCTTTATTTTTAATTTTTAAACAAAATAATTTTAATTTTTTTAAAATAATATTTATATTCGATAAAAATAGAAATATATATTATTTATTAAACTCCATAATTTAACAAAAATGCCTTGATCGCATTCGTTTACAGCTGGAAAATTGTTTTGTACCTATTTTAATATTTGGGAAGGTAGGTGTTTTAAAAACAAACTATATTTGTTTTTTGTCTATTTTATATTAAGAATCTAAAATAACTTCTTTAGGATAACAGCAAAAGGAATTTTATAAAACTTTTAATACCCCTGTAAAATAAATAAAATATAATTTTAAATAAATTTTCCAAGTAAGATTTTGTTTAAAAATTAAAAATTAAAATAGTTTTCTCATGGATAAAACATTTGTTTTTCAAGTTTTTGCGCTCCCTGTATACAAAAATCAACATTTTCTCTTCGTAAATCATATTTTTTATTAACAAAAATTTTTACAAAAAATAAGTTTTTGTTAAAAATTAAATTTTTATTTCATTTGTCCTCTTGTAAACCCCATCCGTGAACAGTTTACTATTTAACTTTTTGTATTTAAACATTTTCTTTTTCCTCCATATTACCGAGCTACCGGAGAAAATCAATTTTTGGGAAACATGACTGTTTTATAAACATTATATGTACAGGGTGGGCCAAATTCAACGCTTTTGATAGGAAAATCATGTTTCTGTATGTATTACAAAAAAATGACCTTTACTTGCAAAGCTCAAATTTTAAGCCAAATTTACTAGTGAAAGCCGCAATTCGCTATCTTGCGCCGTTTACTCGCTACAGCGTGTTTCCTAATTTCTTGCGTTTTCTTTAATCCTTTATAACTTTTTTTTGTTTAAATATTTTTTAATTCTGTAAAAACATTTTTTCAGCAACTTTTTCTCCAGATTGCAAATATAGTATTTGTTTTTTCTAGGGTTGTGCATTTTTGAGTTATTTATTTTTAGAAATTTTAAATAAAACACCCTGTATATTTCTTTACTATTATAATGGTTAAAAAATTACCTTTTTAAAAATGTGTCACACTTTATATTTCTTCTTAGCCGTTTCTGAGATATTGCATATTTCGTTATTTATGACTGATATTGGTTAGATAGTAGGCCATAAAAAAGTAATTATGTTTTACTTTAAACAATTTTGTTATAACTTTCATTTTTATGGGCCATTTTTATTAATAATTTATTAACGCAAGTAAGAGTAAAAATAATCATATTTTAAAAGTATTTTAAATTATTTTGTTAATTATTTGCCCTAGAAACATTTTAATCAGGTTTTCTTAATACGAAATATTTCATGTTAAAAACAGCCATTGTTTTTTTGTATACAGGTAAGTAAAAGATGGCCATGAAAAACAAACACAAGCTAAATTAAACCCTTTTAGCTAAAAGCAGGCATTTGTTTTCTATGGTTATTTTTAATTTACTAAAATATAAAAAATAATGGTTGTTTGTTACATTAAATATTAACGTTTTAATAAAACTTGATTAAAAAGTTTCTAAGGCAAAACAATAACAAAATAATTTACGATAGCAAAAATGGGATGTTCATTTTTACTCTATTTGCGTTAATAGATTATTAATAAAAATGGTTTTCCGTCATTGCAGGCAATAGAGTCCGGTAAAGCAGTCAAATGCGGAAAAGTCACTTTCGACACGTGTTAGGAACGCTATTTTTTTAGGAGTGTAAGGAAACTATAAAAACTCAAATTTTATTTATTTTTTTTTATTACAATGCTACCTAATATCCCACAGTACCAAAGCAAAATTTTCTTTTAAATATGAAGTGCATGAAAATCCTTCATTGCGACTCACTAATGTTTTAAAATTTTTGTACTTTTCTGCACTTGTGCAAAAAGTGACACTTTTTTAAAATAATTAAAAGTTACACTTATTCTTTAGATGTGAGTGGCCATATTTTCGAAACTAATGAAGATAGATATATAACGTAATGTAATAATTGTTAAAAGCTCTTTCAAAGATATTTTTATTAGTGATATAAAATACAGGGTGTTCCATTTAAAAAAATCTTTCTTTTTGTCCTACCCCTGTTTATTTTAGGAGATATTAAAAATCTAATCACTGATTCAGAAACTACAGAATTAATCCAACCAACTGAAAGAATTAGTTATTTTGTACGGTGCAAATTAATACAGTTGGTTTTAATATTATTAGGTTCTTTTTTCCGACATTGTACTTGTTTTTAAAAACATCATTATTATTTTAAAACGTTAATTATACCCTATTTAGGGTTCGGGGCAAGGAATCAGGGCCGTTAATAGGGTGACTTGCGCCCTATTGCAAAAAATTATTGGCCGCTCCAAGAAGAAAATGTAACTTCGGGTATAACAATTTTTGAAGAGCGAAAAAAAAGGCTGCACTTTTACAATACATTACTCCGTCCTTTATTCAAGTATTCCACAGTGCGTTTTTTCTTGGTAAATAAAGAAACACACGAATTCAAAAACGCCCTTGATTTCAAAAGTTTTACAATTTTTCGCGCCGCCCCCTCCCCAGCATTGCGCCTTGGTGTCCCCACCCTGTAGGCACGGCCCTGAACGCAATCTTGCCCTGTAGCTAACAAGTTTTACCCTCTAGCTGCTAAATTCTGGAGTAACAAACTGATAAAAAATTTAATGATAATAATCCTCATTATACCGCAAAAATGGAGCTAGGTATGTTTTTATCCAGTGGCAAAGATTTTTTAATAAAAGAAAAAAATAACGAAAAAAGTAATAAAGTCTACATGAAATACCGCCACCACAAATTTTGGGAACAGAAATAAGAAATAAAAACACAAAAACCATTTTTTTTTCTACAGTCTGAGATTACCCTAAAGAAGCCAAGAAAGTGAAATATTTAATTAAGAAAAAGGGGAACCTAAAACAAAATATTTTAAAATGACCAGACGACCATTACCATACCATTAGATTATTAATAAACTTTACTCTACCCTAACTAAAGCCAAAGAGAAAAATAAAAAAAAAATAAAATAGAACTTTAAACAAAAAGAGACAGTAAAATATTGCCATAAAAGAAGAAAGCTCACTCTTTTAAAAAAATATGAAGATGATTGAGAAGAGTGGATTCAGTGTTACGAAAAATACACACTGATAAGCAAAATAGCTAAGTTTTCTCTTTAAACTAATTACTACTACCTGTTATAATGGGTGGTATAAATAACAATATAGTAGATACAAATACTTTAAGTATTAGCATTTACTTCGAAGTATTTTCTTCAAAACTGAAGTAGGTAGTAAATTAAGAAGCATCTAGATTGATTTTTCCCTATTTAGTCTTATAGAAAATAGCGAACTATTTACTGTGACTTGGAGTAAGTATTTTTATTTGAAGTAAATAGGGGAAGGGGGGGGTAAGACAAGGTCCTTAACGTTTGGAGTGAAATAAAATAGACATATTTATTTATTTTGAACACCAATTTATTTATACCTATTCCTTATTAATTAGTCTTTAAAAATAAAGAACTTAATAAACATTAACCTTATTAAAAAAAGTGGGTTAAATTTTGTAAAAAAGTAAAAAAACCCATCTTGCCCCCAGGTGGGAGTATTGGAAACTACTTCTATTCTTATTTGTTACTTTTTTCTTTATTTTTTGTTTGTTCTCTCCCTCCCTTCTTCTTTTTTGTTATCTTCTACCAGCTTCTTTTTTAATAATTGTGTCTTTTAATTCGTTTTTATATACCATATATATAAAGGAGAAGTTATGATAACCGTTTTTCCCCTTTTCTTGTTATATGTGTAATTTTTCCATTTAGAGTATAAGACATCACCTTGTTGAGGACTGACAACAGAAAATACTGATGGTAATGAGGTAGCTGGCTTTTGATCCATTTCTATATTGCTCATCCAATGGGATACCCCATCTTGCCCTTCAGTGGACATTTTATTAAAATTTTATATCTTAAAAAAATTAAACAAAATGGGGAAACACACATGTTTGTACCTGCTGGTGTAATCATTAATAAACAAGAATAACTTTGCAACAGTTCTAAATAACTTATGTTAAGGTGAAAATTACATGCGATGTACAACACAAAAATTCCAACGAACTTGACAAAAACCGAGTTTATTAGTTTAGGGCAAACATGCGTGGACTAACAAGCTTGCTACAACGCTGACTACTAAACAAGATAGTAATGCATTATTACGAGCCAGATCGGCTGTAATCAGTCGTTCGTACGATCAATGACACCCGATATCCCGACTTGCCCCTTCTTCCCCTACTACAAAGTAAAGGCTTATACTTGTAGTATGAGCACCTACTTAATTTTTACGAATATATTTTTAATAAATATTTTTACTTCTACTTAAAGCATTCGGACTTATGGCTTACATAGAATGGACTTGTAACCCATAGTATTATATCGGCAAACAACATCGAATAACAATTTTTCTTCTAATTGAACTAAAAACCTATCGCTTTGTTGGAAAAATTGCCTTAGTAGTATTTTTTAAAAGCCTGAGTTATCCAGTGAAAATAAATTTTCCCAAATATTATGGTTAATAAAACATTGGTCAGCTGTCTTTTGTTAAGTGTGGAGTTTTGTCCTGATTTACCCTAGTTATATTTTAAATTCACCCTAAAGTAAATATCAAATAAGCAACATGCCTGCGCTCCTTTAGTAGGTCATGTTTGTTTCTATGGCACTTGATAATGAAACTTAGTTAACATAGATTTATGGAGGCTACTAGTCTCGGCTTGGTGCCCTTGCAGTTGACAAGTCATGAATACATAGATAATTTTAGTTGTATACATAGTACAAATATATAGTGTGTTTCAGAATAGGTGTTACAAGAGGACAAATTGACCAAAAGTTTTTGGATTTTTTAAACGTCCTTCTGGGAAAACTGCCGCATGTTTCAAAACTGAAAAATTCAAAATTTTACTCTGATTGGTAATATACAGAGCAAGGTTATAACTAAAAATATGAAAAACGACCAAGAGTAAAGTACCATTATTTTAAAAAAATAGAACAAGATTTTATAAGTGAATGTTGTAAAAAATTAAATTTTATGTTAAAATTGGAGAATAAAAGTAAAATATTGATTTTTGTCAATTTTTTACATTACCTATGCATTAACAATAATTTTTAAAATACTTGGCTTAAAGCATCAAATTATTTAAATATAATATTTAAAATTAATTAATTTTCTTTTAAATTTTGCTCTCTCTTACCCATTACTTAAGTTGTAATGAGTAATGTAAAAAATTGACTGTTACATTTTTGTTTTCACTCTCATGCCTTAACTTCCACTGTTGACATAAAATTTTATTCTTACAACATTTACTTGTACAATTTTGTTTTTATTTTAAAAATTAAAGTAGTTTGTTCTTGGGCATTTTCATTTTTTAGTTATAACTCGCCCTGTATAATATCAATTGGAGTAAAATTTTGTATTTATTAGTTTTGGACCATGCGACCAGTTTTCCCAAAATTTCATTATAAAATTCAGAAACTTTTGGTCCATTTGTCCACTTGTAACACCTATCCTGGGACACACTGTACATATGTGTCACGGTAAATGTAAGCAATGGGTAATTATCTATAATTACTAGTAACTTTAAATAATTACCAACGCACATGGTAAATATAGTGAATTATCCATATTTACCGGTAATTATATAAAACTTCCGCGTGTTTAATAAATCCGTTTTTAGCTAATACGAAATTATTTATTTATACTTAATTTGGTCTATAAACCATATTTTTTTTTTGGGTTTTGGTTGCCACTTTAAAAACATTAAATGCAACTGCATTTTGGCTGTGGGTGATTGTATGTATTAAAATCTATGGTTAAAGCACCTTAAACCTTCATCTGTAAATTGGACTAAAATTTTAAAATTGTATTAAGCTTTTGAAAGAAAACGTACCATTTGCTTGTAAATTTTGTACCAGTCGCCCAGTATACAGCGTCTCCTATTTTTCATAACTGTATGTTAGAAAAATGAAGTATTTGGCATGGTAAAGTTTTTATTCACCATTAGTTTACGTTCTTGGGGGTAATAAGACTTCTTTTTTTTAGAAAAAGTGATATTTGGGCTTATTCTGAACATTTTTTTTCTAACAGGTTTAAAATAAGGCATCCCCAAAAACCGCTGCATTTATGGTTTTAAAATGTTAACCGACAATTTTTTTCTTAACTTGAAAAGGAAAAAAATCTTCTCTTCATATCCAAACACGGCACGCCAATGATAAAGCCAAATAGTAAGTATTTGGTGAGGTGATTTTTACTAGGGGCGTGTAGGGTTAGGGAAGTTAAAAAACTTATTGTTTTTGAAAAATAATATAAAAATGCTATTTAACATTTTGAAAATATGAATTTTAAGTTGGTAAGGATGCTAATTTTAAATCCGATAGAAAAAATTATTAGAACAAGCCCTAATGCCTTTTTTCAAAAAAAAAAAGAATTACCCACAAGACCGCACGCCAATGGTAAATAAAAGTTTTAATATGCCAAATACTTCATTTGTTTAACATACAATTACCACCAAAATTTGAAAAAATCGCATTATTAATAACTGATACATCTGTGTGTATTCACGAAAAGCGGGACAGAGGTATAATATTTCTGGCAATATATATAACAATTTTTATTTAAATATGCCTTAATAAAGAACACTTTATTAGCACCCTCTTCTTTATTATGTTTATTTCTCTGACACACATGATGATAAAAACCAGTTAACATAGATTTATGAAGCCACTAATCTTACCTTGGTGGCATTGGAGCTGACATAAAATGGATAAAATTATCCTTGTACTCGTCTTAAAGCACTAGTTAGTTCTGCAAAACAGATATACTTTTTAACACGCTTTTATTAACTTGGGTTGTAACTATCTATCTATCTATCAATCTATCCATCTGGCTGCCTATGTAACGGAATCTTTGAGCCTAATTTTAACCAACTTCCAGCTATTCGATTTCTTTGAAACTTTGCACACGTATTAAGGACCCATGACAATGCAATAATCTGCAAACAGTATCCCTTTATCTTTTTTTTAATCGCCAGGAAAAAAATTCCATTATATTATAAAAACAACACCTAGGATGCCATCTGTTGGAAAAATTTCAAACTTTGCTATTAAATGAGGAAGAAATTTTTTAGTGGATTGCAAAGTGTTGACAACGGTCCAAACATTTCCTGGAGTGCCATCTGTTGGCAAAATTTGAAACTTTGCTACTTAATGAAGAAGAAATTTTTAGTGAGTTGTAATCTTTTGCAAATTTTAAAATTTGCTACCATTGTCATTTCATAGGGGCTGGTTATTTTCTTTTTGCTGCTTAATTAATTAGTATGTTCTAATTTACTGTTATATTAAGAATTTTGTGCAATATAACGAACTAAAAATGAAAAATAATTAATAGTTTAAAAAACTAAGAAAACACGCTTTTATATGCAACCGAACTAAAAATTAAAAAATAATTTTTCATTAAAAAATATTTTCACTTCATAGTAAAAAGCGTGGGGTGCATTTTACTATTTTTTCATAACTTTTCCATCATAGATATTGGCAAATATAATAATTATAACATTTAATATATTAAGCACCCCACGCTTTACTATGAAGTGAAAATATTTTTTTTAATGAAAAATTATTTTTTAATTTTTAGTTCGGTTGCATATAAAAGCGTGTTTTTTAGTTTTTTAAACTAATAATTATTTTTAACTAGAGGGTTAATTCTATTTAAAAATGATATTTTATTCTTTGGAATACAGGGTGTAAAAATAATTGATACTATTGTGTAAGGGTTAGTCCGCCCCTGGCGAACTAATAAAGGCAAATGTTTTACAGAGATACCATTTAAGGTGCCGATTGTTTTTTATCATATTAAAAAAATATTTTATAATACCAAGAGATATAAAAGTTATTCAAGAAAAACCAATTTTCAGTGGCGTCCTTTAAGGGCACATATCTCTGAAAGGAGTGGTCTTTAGGACAATATTTTCGATAAACTTATCATATTATTTTTATGTGTTCTATTTGAATCCAAGAGATTGCTTACATATTCTCGGTATATAAAAAAAGAAAGATTTTTTTTTCATATTTAAAATAAAGATAAAAATAGTTTTTAATAAAAACAACCATTATTAAAAAAACATTTTGCCTTAAATTTTAAATTAAAAAGTTTTTTTTTCTGTTGTAAGTATGCCATATAATTTTATTTACAAACATGCATATATTGTTGACATTTCCTTCAAAAGTGTTAAAGTGTCACTTTTCTACTTTTACTTTCATCCCACAGGATAACAACTAATTTTTCGTTTCATGGACCTAAAGGACCATAAAGTAAAGTTTCCCTAGCAAACCGTTGCAAAAATTTAAAAATTTGCCAATTTTACATTGTGTCCCATATTTATACATCCTCGGATACCTCAACCCACCATAAATCTCTCGTGGCGGCCATAATTATTTGACAAATTAAAAATAACTTTTCAGGTTCACACGTTTTTAATAAAAAAAAGCTAAACAAAAAATAAAAAAAAAAGATGGTTATGAATAAAATAGTACCCATACAAACCTCTGTAAAAAGTTTAATTACTATCTTGAGAAATAGTTTACGTCGGCGCAATGCATTTCGGTAAACTTTTCTCTCGACAATAATGAATCCTTTTTCAATGTTATTTATGTACTGTTGTAGTTTCTGAGTATGTACCTACTTTCTGTATATTTTTTATCAATTAATTTTAAAACCAATTGAATTTTATATAATGTTTATATAATTTAAAAGTTTAATGACAAATATTTAAAATCATTTTTTTTTCATAGAAGCTAAGAAACTAATTTCGCAATATAGAAAAAACTGGCCTAAAATAGCATATTCAGGTAAATGACACACTTCATAATTTTTGAATTTTTCCGCCTTAGCTGCGACCTTTTAAACGGGCTGGAGCTTGTAATATGATCACAGTAGTTAGTATCGAAATTACCGTACAGGTGCATGTCACTGATTTTTTTTGCACGACATTTCAAGGGCATTTTTTCATGTTATACATTTTTAAAACATTTAAAAGTCCATCTCTATGTAACTCTCATATTTATATTGTTATTTCAACTGCGGTTTGAACCACTCCGATGAATACGGTTAACACGAAAAATTACTCAGTTCAATTTTCAATTTACCTACTGCAAAAGTAATTCCAATCGATTTAGAAGTTGTGTATTTTTGCGCAGCCAATTTAGATATTTTTTTATTAAAACACAATAATTTGGCTATGTTTATTTATAAATATGATTACTATAGGGTTTATTTATTGTCTAAAAATTTAAGCATGTAAAATAAGGGTAAAATGACATACTATTTTAACTTGTTCATTAACGTAAAAACCTTTTTTCTTTGATGGTTGGTAAATATTATTATAAAATAAAATCTACACGCCAAGGTTGTTCAAAGTGGGCCCATGCTGAATGCGCTTAGTCTTCCTAGAATAAAGATATTTTCCGTGAACTTTGTTGTTATATTAAAAAACAGTCAAGATTATTTACATGCCTTATTTTAATATAAATGTTAAATATTTTTATTATAAAAAATGATTTAAATTTATTCAATGTATATGTTTTTACTGTAAAATCCTCGAAATCGTCTGTTAGAGTTATATGCCATTTTAGTCTAAACTATTGTGTCATTTTAACGGACACCATGCCTAAAATGACATACCTTGAGACATTATGAAAGATTGTCGTTATATTTTTCTATGCTAGATTAGGTGAACCTTGGCTTAAGTAATGACTAAAAATAAGTTGTCAAGGCCCTTTACAATTTGTTTACATTAAATCGCATTATTAATATTTTTTTGAAATATGGGCAAAAAATTAAAGTATGTCATTAAAGGTCATTTTCCCTAATATTTAATTAACATGTTACACATTGCTGCAATTAACTGTTCTGAAACTAGAAATTAAATTATCAATTAACTAACTGTGCCACTTGCCACCCACAAGGTTATTAAACCGAGCTTAGCGGATAATAAATCTGGATTAAGTAGTTTTTATTATCATGATATGCCACAAAAACAAACATGTTGTCTTTGTCTGAGAGGGCCAGATACATTGCCCGTGTAAAGTGAGTTAAATTACACTTAGGCTGTGTTTCCACAGGCCACTCTTTATCAAGTTTTTAGAGCCACAAAAAGTAGGTCGATAATAGAAGATCCGACAACAAAAAGTAGTTCGTCTAGCCGTTGCATTTGTTATGTAGTAAGTGGACGGGACCGGCGACAAAACTTTAATTGTGGTTATTAAAAAGCCCCTGTAGAAAGGAACTAAATTTTAGCATTGCTGGAAATGGAACTACAAGCTGGCGACAGTAGATCACACACCAACAACTTTTTGTAGCCCATATCAACTTTAAAAAGTAGCCCGTGAAAACACAGCCTTAGAGACCACAAAAAGTGTTTCGAAAATAGCCACACCGACCACAAATTAATTTTTAGCATTGTTGAAAACGAAACTATAGGCGGGCGACAGTAGAACCACACACCAACCACTTTTTGTGGTGTTTATTAATTAAAAGTGACCTGTGGAAACACAGCCTAATGGTCAAAAAATGTTACTCTTGGTTTAAGGAGGAAAAAAAGGAAAGAATTTGCTTTACACAAATTTGAAGGTACATAAACGTCATTTTAAGAGGGTTCTTAGGCGATTTTCGCCAATGCGTAAAAAGCAGACAGGCTAAATCAACGACACAACATTTACCTACACCTTGTCGCGAAAAGAGTCACCAAATACTCATCCTTTACTAATGAGCGGCCAAGTTTTGCAGAGCTAAAATACATTCAATCTTGTGGGCGTCACATTTGAAAGTAACCTTAACTGGCATAAATACATTGTATCTATAGCCACGGCAGCTTCAAAAAAGCTCGGATTTTTTTTCGAGCCATTTTTTATTTTTCCACTTCCAATTTATACACCCAGTATGTGTTCCAAATCCGACCTCCCTTGGAATATGTTTTTCATATCTGGGGCATGGCGTCCCCCACAATCCTTAGCATTCTTGATTCCATTTAAAGAAGAGTTGTTTGCCTTATTTATGATCTTTTACTTACAGAACGGCTTTTTCTCTTGCCCATCGTCGTGCTGTGGGAGCATTGATCCCTTTTTTATAGGTATTTTTAAGGCTTCTGCTCTAAAGAATTGTCCAGTATAATTTAAAATTGTAACGCTTCTATTGGTAAACTCTTTATTATCGAATGTTTCTGGTTAGTTTACGACAGATATTTTGGAATAATGTGGATTTTTCGAAAACGTTATTAGGTATACATTTATTTACTAGAATAATTATTTGATTTAGGCAATACTTTTTATTTAATTTTGTGTTCCCACAAAGATATTTTTTACACTTAAAATGGTTTGGTTTTGGGAACGTTGTATTTTTAAGTTACTTACAAAATTAACACATATTTCTTAGTCTTGAGTATAAGCGTATAGATTTTTAAATTTATGGCTAATCTTAATATGTATCTTTGTGCTTGGGCCAGAAATGAAACGGACATCATGATAATTACCCTCTTCAAACCTATTTAGGAGGGTTTCTATTAAGGAGTCTACCACAAATATTTATACCGCTATACAGGGTAATTCACGGTCGATGGTAGGTTAGACGTTTATGGAAAACGGAACGCAGGATTTTTCTAAAAATTTAGCATCATACATTTTCTTACCTGTTCTATCGATCTAAAATATTTTTAGCATTGCGACATTGCCGCTTCTATCAAAAAGTCCTAGCGACTTTATTTTTTTAAATGGAACACCCCTATATTAACAAGTTTTTATATTCGCCCTTTTATTATAATACTTTTTTGTTAATATTGCCCTATACCTATCTTTATCGGTTTTCGAGATAAAGAATAATTTGTGTTAAATATGGGCCAAAACATGGCCCTAATTTAACTTTAGTAAACTAGTGCTCTCAATTCATGAAAAGTTAATGTTTTAGTAGTAGTTTGGACAGACACGATGTATTTAATTTACACCGGGAAATCGACTTTATATCATACAGGGCGTGTTAAAATTACTATTATTTCCGTTATTCTTAAAAGGGGTCAAAAAATCATTTTTTCAAATGAAACCCTCTGTATATTACTCAATAAAATAAAAGATAAAGAAGAACGCTTAAAGATGACATATCATGTCCCTATACCTAAATCATCAAGATTTCTTAAGATAATTTAATTTGAAGTAACCATGGAAATATCGAGCTTATGACAGTTTGGTGACTTTTATAAGTAACTTGAACAGTTATTAATAGTGTTTAAAATAATCTTCCAAAATGAATGCAAATATTAATTATTTAAACGAAGTCCTTATAAAATTATTTATTTTGCACGGAGAGTGTGATCAAATCATTGCCAGAAGTTGCAAAAAATTTAACCAAATCCTTCCTTTTAAAACGCCCCAAAAAAAAAAGTCAAGGGGCGTGACATCGAGAGTGATCCTGGTGGCCAATCCCATGTCCCCAAGCGCCTAAACCAACGATAGTCAAACATTACGTAAAATTCCCTGGAAACTTCCTGGGTGCAATGAGCTGGCGTTCCGTGCAGTTGAAACCACGAATTCCTATATTCCTCTAAAGACAAATTATCGACAAAAACGGTATTCCTTAGTATTTCGAGATATCTCTCAGCATTGAGTGTGTCATCATAAATAAAAAGCTAATTTTATTCTTCTTGAAAATACAGAAAACATTTAGTTCAAATTTTTCTTGAAAACATTTTTGTTACGTTTCATTTTGGAAGATTATTTTAAAGACTGTCAATAACTGTTTATAAGCTAACTATGAAAGTCACCAAACTGTCATAGGCTTGATATTTCCATGGTTACTTAAAATTAAATTCTTTAAAATATAATTTTTCACAAAAAGCGGCTTTATTAAGAAAACTTATTAAGAAAACATAATATGTCATTTTAAAACATTCTTCTCCATCTTTTATTTTATTGAGTAATATACAGGGGTTTCATTTGAAAAAATGATCTTTTGACCCCTTTTAAGAATAACGGAAATAATAGTAATTTTAGCACGCCCTGTATGATATGGAGTCGATTTCTCGATGTAAATTAAATACATCGGTCTGTCTAAGCTACCACCAAAACATCAACTTTTCGTGGATTGAGCGCACTAATTTACTAATGTTTAATTGGAGCCATGTTTTGGACCATATTTAACACAAATTATTTTTATCTCCAAAACCGATTAAGATAGGTATAGGGCAATATTAACAAAAAAGAATTATAATAAAAGGGCAAATATAAAAACTTATTAATATAAGGGGTGTTCCATTTAAAAAAATAAATTTTCTAGGACATTTTGATAGAAGCGACAACGTTGCATTTCTGAAAATATTTTAGATCGATAGAACAGGTAAGAAAATGTAAGATGCTAAATTTTCAGAAAAATTCTACGTTCCGTATTCCATAAACGTCTAACCTACCATCGACCGTGAATCACCCTGTATATGAAGAGCAACGCTTTAATTCAGCCTGTCAATGTTAAATGTTTCGGCTGTTAGACTAAGCAACTGGTTTAACCCAGGCTGTCACATTTGTCATGTTTCGGGTGTGGGACTGAGCGAACGCGTCACTTTTGTCGGACAAGTTTACCACGATGTTACTCATGCAATTTTTAAACATTGTGCCAAAATGGTAAGGGTTACAGTTACAATACCCTTTCGGTCTGATATTGAGCCTTATGGTTTCGTGACTGTAATACCTTATCATTTTTGGAACAATTTTTAAAAATTTAATGTGAATCATTGTGGTAAACTTCGTACGACACATAAAAAAATATATTCATGGTAGACTTGTCAAAACAAACCCCCAAATAGGTTTTAAAAAGTGGTATTATCAAAGGTTTTAATTCATTGCTGGCCCATTTTCTTTCTAAACTTTGTCATTTATCTTTTACCATATCAGTGCTGAGTTCAATATTGGCACCAACATCGCTTTTTACATAACCAATAAGCAAAAAATTATTGGACAAAAATTTTAAATGTCAATATTTTTAACATTAACATTATTGTGACGTTGATTTTGAAATATACATAAGGGCTCTTTACATCACTGGGCAAATGTATCATATGGAACTATCTTCTTGGGACAATGAGACCCCCACTAAGGGTAGCCCGTATGGGGCTTAACTAAACTTAAACTTTTTCTGAACTTCACTGTTACTACCTCTTATCTTTCTAATTTCTTCCTCTTTAAATATAATAAATTTTTCAGTGTTTGTTTTGCATTTCTAAGCTGACCCAGTTTGTTTAATGTTTTTATTTTATTATTATAAGAGTAACCAAGAAAATTGTTTAATTTATACTTTCAAAACCTTGACACCTCACGTATATCTTTATTTAGCAAAATTAAGTAACCTAATTAAAATGTATGCCTATTTTAAAATTCCCAAAAATGTATATTTTTAAAATTCCCAAAATGTATACTTTTTTTATACTAGGTGTTCACATTATTTTAGAGAGAAATTTAAAAGTGATTTTGCCGGCACTTTATGCAGAATCCGCAACAATTGGAAATCATAATTTTTCTTTTTTTGGGTTTAAAGAATAAAAATATTCCAAGGGGCCATTTTTAAACTTTTGCCCTGGTGGGCCAAACTGTCCCCAGCCTAACACTGGTTTTGCTTAACTCTTCTATCTTGAACTTTTTTAAACAGCAATATTTTGACCCCATATATTTTGCTTTAAAATATTTCTACCTATATCAAAAATCAAATATTATAAAATATTTTACCACTAGACATAATCGGAAAACGTAAATATGTCAGACATACACATTGGTAGAATTAATCATACAAAGCATTCCAATTTATCATATTTTCCCTTGTTGGTTAAATTGTTATTTATTACCATATTTTTGTAAAAACTAAATACCGAACACTAGATAAACAAAAAGAAATAATGAAAAAAAAGGTAAGTATTAAAAATTAAAAAATGTAACAAAAAATATAGGTTTATTACTTGTAGTTTTTATCGGGCATAATTTAATGATAAAAAAAATCATACAGGGTGTCCCAAAAAAATTCCCCACCATTTGGGGTTAGTTTCTACGCCCAAAAATAAGACAAAAATCACTTATGTCAAAATTTCGAAAAATGTCTCCTAATGAAATTATGGCCATCTTAAATGATAAAATGAAGCAATTTTCGAAAATCAAATCAAATGTTCAAATTCAAATCATTTATTAACTAAACATAATAATAAAACAAAAACATTTAAATTTACAAAGGCAACTGTTCGAAATGCTCACCATTTTGTTCAATGCATGCGTGCAAACGGCGAATAAAATTGTTTTCTACACGTCTTATTGTTTCGTTTTCAATTTGTGCTAAAGCTCCATAAATGCGTACAATAACATCATCTTCACTGTTGGGTAGGACATGGTAAACCGTATTTTTCAGATAACCCCAAAGCCAAAAGTCTATTGGGTTGAGATCCGGGGACCTGGGAGGCCAAGAAATAGGTCCTCCACGACCGATCCATTGGTTTGGAAAACGTCGACTTAATATCTCTCGAACATTTCGAGAATAATGGGCAGGTGCACCATCATGTTGAAACACAATATTTTGACGATGTGCTAAAGGAACATCTTCCAGAAAAGTAGGTAATATGTTTTCGCAAAAATTGGCATAATTTTCGGCGTTTAGTATCCTAGGAAAAAATGTGGTCCTATTATCCCATTGCCCAATAGACCAATCCACACATTTAAGCTCCAGCGTACTTGCTTATGCGATTCTCTAATTTGGTGCGGATTTTCGTAATTCCAATAATGCAAGTTGTGCTAATTGAACACTCCTTGCTGGTTAAAATGAGCTTCGTCACTCCATAGTACTTGTTTAAAAAGTCTTCATTTGCGTCCAGACAATTTTAAAAAAATCTACAAAATCGTAAGCGCAAGTCACTATCTCCAGGATGCAATTCTTGAACCGGCTGTAGATGATAAGGATGCAGATTTTCTCTTTGCATGAATCTATGTATGGAACTACGTGAATGGTGTCGATTACTTTGCAGAATTCTCGTGCTCACGGAAGGATCTTGTTCAATGTCGTGGAGCAATTGGTATTCCTCTTACCATCTGAGTTTTCTAGGGCGACCTGAATTAATCTTCCGTGGCGCAAAGCACCCAGTTTCAAGAAGGTGATTTTCAACAGCACTTATTGTCTTATGATCTGGGTGTCGCCTGGTTGGAAAACGTTCGCGGTACAGACGTTCTGCACGGGCGTTATTGTTACAAACTCCAAGTACTTTAATCATGTCTAAATATTCTTGATTACTGTACCTACTTGCCATACTTGAATATCACTTTTTTCGACTTTTCACTCCGTTTACGATTTATGTGACAACTAAACTTTGACATTCGAAATTTACTATTCTGTCTTTATCAAGGATGACTAGATTTAAAGTAATAATTTCAAGTGAAATATTTGGCGAAAATTGCCTGATTTTAATATTCAAAATGGCCATAATTTCATTAGGAGACAGTTTTCGAAATTTTGACATAAGTGATTTTTGTCTTATTTTTGGTCGTAGAGTCTAACCCCAAATGGTGGGGACTTTTTTGGGACACCCTGTATATTAATATACTCCAAAATATCATATTCTTTCTTTTGACGAAATTGTCGTTGATGACCTTATGTTAAAAAAACAAACCCGAAGGCAAGCATAAAACCTTATATTAAATTTAAAAAAGTGCAGTTTTCGGATGGACCTAAAAATGACCATAAACTATACCTGTAGACCCTCTTTTTTATATTTTAGATAAATGGTTATTTATCATACAAGGAAAAAAGCTCTAGATTCTAGCTTGAGGTTGTGTTGTCTCCCGTCGCGAAGCAAAGGGAGACAAAAACCAATAGCCTCGTGTATAATACACTATTTTTTCTGTGACGGATAAAACCACAATTTATTGTTAAAAATAAACATATTGATAAAATATCGGCTGTTTTAACGACAATAAGACTCTGTGTTAGCAATGAAAACCTTAAAAGAAATTTTTAAATATCTGAAAGGGAATTTTGTAATTTGACGAATTTAAGTTAAAATATATAATTGTTTATAAGTTATTTAAAATATTCTGACGTTAAAAAATGCCTGGTTGGACATGGAAAAGTAAGTTCTGTATAATAAAATATTTTAAAATTTAAAACATACATTTAATTACGTCTATGTACATATGTATGTCTAGGAAAAATCTATTTTATTAAAAGTCAGATTTTAGTACCTGCCAACAGAGATAAAATGATATTTTTCCGTCACGGCAAAAAGTTATTATTTTACAGAATGATTAATTAATAATTTGGTAAATAAAAATCATATGTTAATCATTTTTGTTGTTGTTTTTAAATATAAATAAATACTTACCTAAAATATTAAACGTATTTTATTATTACCTTTTTTATGATATCTTATTGGCTAATGGTAAAAATACAATTAAAATTATTGTTATTGTTTCTGCAGTTGTGTTGGATGGTTGCCACAACGTTTTCAAAGATTTGGAACGTGTGTCACCTAAGTTTTTGTAACCTCAACAAAACATATTGTTTTTGTAAACTTATCCCTCGTTTACGCTGAAAATTTATTTCTGGTAAAGTTTTAACGGTAAAATTTATGTGTAACAGCCTGTCGTACTGGCGAGCCTTAAAACGATAATAATATATTGTTACAAAGCTTTGTGTATGCTTTTGAATTTATTGTAAATTATTATTGTGAATGACAAATTGCAAAGCCTTGTTTAATTCTATGGGTAGCCTTATTATTCACATAGTAAACTCATTTTATTAAACAGTGTTGAAAATCTGAGACTAAAACTAGCTAATAAAATGGGTGTGCCACTAAAAAAGTACATTGTATGTTATATATTGTTAAACGGGAAAAATAAACAGAACGACTGTATTACATTTTTTAAACTTAAGTTAATCTTTTTATATAATATAATTAGATGGCTCTCATGTGGACTATGTTTACATCATAAATTACGCCCAGTTTGGAATGCTCTTTTATGTTCGAACGATGCCTTTTTTCTACGACCGTTAGAAACAATGCGTTTTTTTATCGTTATAAAGGTACTTTACTTTTATACACTGCATAAAATGGTGAAAAAGGAGTTTTTTTTAACAGTTCAAATTATTTTTAATTTTTATATCATATACTTCTTAATACTTTGAATTATTAGTATTTTGTATCAATTTCCACAATGTACAACAGTATTGCAACATGTACCAAGCCAATGGAAGCTATTTAAACTTTTTTACTTATTGGGATTGTCGCACTTGCCATACTGCGCGTTCAGGCAAAACTTCCTATTTGTTAAAAAAATATATCACTTTATACTCTGGTTACCAGATGCGCAACTAGGACTTTTATGGAAACAGTGAAACAAAGGACCTACACCAAACTACTTCCCGCGTGCCCACGAGATTACTATTAGCAGGCCTGTTATTTTCTTTGAGATGTCTCTTACACAATTTTAAAGTGTTTTGGTTCCCCATAATGGTTGGACAAGATGTAGATTTCTGAAGTTTTAAATTTTATGTTCCACATCCAGTTTAATTGGGAAGCTGCCTTTAACCGTAACATCTTATATTTTTTTATAAAAAATCAATTCTTACAGGAAATTTTAAGAAAATAAGTGCACCAACATGTTATACCTATTCAAATTAGAAAAATGTCATGTTGACGGACATTTTTAAAGATTTCTTAAAAAACAAATGATGGTAGAAAAGGGTTATTGCTATGTTCTATTATCGTAAAAATACAATTTTCAATTTTACCGGAAGTGCAAACTGAAATTGACATTCGTCAGTAAAAAACTTTAGTAGTTTAAATGAAAACCACTATTTTTAACACTGCTTTTTATTAACTTGGGTTGTATGTATCTACTCGTTCCGGCTATCTATGTATCGGAATCTTTGAGCCTAATTCTTTAGCCTTAAAGTTAAACTCTCAGCACCTATTTTTTTAATCGTTTTTAGTCAATTATATCCCATTCTTAAACATTGTAGTTTTTACAATATTAATAGTAAAACGTTAAAATATATTTTCTTCTATTTTCTTGAAACAGCCTTAGCGTTTTATTATTAATATTAATAAAAGATATAATATACTAACAAAAAGATTTAAAAATAGGCTTAATTAAAGGCTTATGTACATAATGTAGTTTTACTAAAAGCTGTTTTAAATATCTTTTTGGGTGAGTGATACTAACAATAATATACAGGGTAGAACAAAAATTACTTAAATTATTAATGAAGTACCCTGCATATTTAATTACCGTTTAACAGATCTTTAAAGAGCTTAAAGATAATACCATATTAATTTTATCTGTTTTTATTTGTTTGGAAATATAGCCATTAAGAAATTTTTAAAGTACCGCCATTTTTTAATAGGTGAATAATTGACTAGTTGTTCGGATCTTCAATTTTGGTTTGTAGAGCTGTGATTAACCTTGACTATGACCTAATGGGCTTAAACTGACCTTAGTTTTGGATTCAGCGACCCCAAAAGAAACCATGGTCTGTCTTTTAGAGCTAAAAGTTTTTGTGTGATTGTGTGGCAGTGTTACCCTCAAAAACCGCATATTTCGGACCTAAATTAGAAGAAGTTAAGTTACCACAAAATTTTAAAGATATCCTTGCTTGATTATATTAATTTTAAGACAATACCATTGTTTCTGTGGTAAACTGTAATAAGGCGTCGTTCGTACAGAGTTAATGACCAATAGGCGATATTTAAAAGAGATATATCCGACTATATACTGCTAGGAAGGTTCATGATAGCGGGCGATAAATTTGCGCGACCTGAACAAATACAAATTCAAGGTCCAGCAATAGGATTGAATGGTGTTAATTGGCCACTGTTAAGGTACAAAAAATATATTTTGACCCGTTGTTACTAAAACTAAAAACATAAATCTGAAAATTAATTAAAACACTTTTACTTTGCAAAAATCACATTCTTAAGATGACCACCACCTTCTTCAATGCACTGCTGCAAATTGGTGTACAAATAGCGCATATTACGCGTGAGTAAATCTACGTTCGTGTTTATTGAATGTATCTCTCCACGAATTCTTTCTTTGAGTTGAGGAAGTGTTTGGAGACGAGTAGAAAACACTTTAGGCTTCAGATATCTCCACGGTCTTGTTGGACCCTTACCATGCACTGCAAATTAAATTCACGTCGAAAGTTTCTCTGAATTTGCACAATGGACATCGTCAGGATAAAAGATTTTTTAGCAAATATCCGTTGATTGTTTGGCCAATTGCCACACAAAATCGCCAACAGTAAACTTTAGTTTTGTTACTATTTGACGTTTGTTAAATAAACAATATTTTCATGGCAGTCTTTTCAAAACGGTTCGGTCCTAGTGCCGGACCTTGTATATACTGTATACTTGTATACCCTTTAAAAGAATAATAATATAAGGGTTCGTTCTCAACAACATATCTCCCTTTTGTGTAATTTTTCATTTACCTTAGATTTTTCTGTATAAACCATTTAAATTGATTATGTGAACCCTTTTTTTTATTCTGTTTTAGATAAAAGGTGCTCAGCTGTATGAAAAAGGTTTACTAAAACAAATCAGCTTTAATCGTATATATTTATATCCATCATCCTGTCCGGCATGTCCAGATATATCTATAAATTAAATTTTCAAACAAAATATTATAAAAGGGACCGTACATTTTAGTCGTAAATATATGTGAGAGTTTAATATTTTACTGTAATTATTCTGTTGGTTTAAAATTGTAGAGTTCCCCCTTTTTTAATAAATCTTTTCCATAAAACAATATTATTGTTTTGCATAATTTTAAATAAGAAAGAATTAAGTGTTAGTAATTTATATTTACAGTGCTTTTTATTTACAAATATTATCCACGGTCATTAAAAAACACCAAAAATATCTTCTTTGTCTAAAATGCTTAAAGTCATTATAATAATTGCTCCAATATTATATTGAAACATATAAAGTTATCAAAAATATATATATTTTTAAATACTTAATAAAAAATATAAAAAGAATACAAAAATTATTGTTTTTATTTTCAATGTACGTAAATGTGTTTATTTAATGTTACTTTTACTGTTTGTAAAATGACTTTGTATTTTTACATTTGTTAAGTTAAAACCTAATGACTAGGAAGTATATAGCTTTTTGTGTTTTTTGACAATGTCGTTCTGATGATGACCTAGTCTTCAAAGCGATCCACAGATTAAAAAATATATATATATATATATATATATATATATATATATATATATATATATATATATATATATATATATATATATATACATATTACAGTAAGTGGGTATACTAGCCAATAAACTTCCTACCACAGCCGGTAGGAAAAAAAAATATAATACACTTCTAATAACTTTTTGTGTTTTTATTTGGTAATTTAAAAATAAGTTTTTATGTTTTTTTTAAATTTAAAAATTACATTTTCCCAATTTTCAACTACCCTGTATATAAAACGACGATATTTTTCATAGCTTCTAGCATTTTAGACAAAGTAAAAAATTTTATAAAGACAACTTTTTTTAAAATGTTATAAATAAAAAAATAACAGGTATGTCCATTTATAGACACACTGTATATTAAAACGATTTTACCTCTTTTATAATAAATAAGACATCTCCAAAAAATATTGACGTTTTCAGAATTATTTTACTAGTGTACATGGTTTTTATTTATATCTTGCCCCCAACATTTAACTTTAATCAAGAAGGATAGTAACAAACGTCCTGTATTAAAGTGTTACACTTTTAATTTATTAGCTTTTAAGCTAATAAAAACAAACGAACATCAAAAACATCAGGAAAAACATTCAGGTAACAAATTTTTTTTTGAATTTTTAAATGAATCACCCGTATATTATGCCACTATAGAAAAAGGTCTTTTAAACAGCTCTACAAAAATATCACATTTGATTTATCTATCTTGATTCTATAAAGTTTTTAAAATATGACCATTATACCTACCTACGGCACTAAGCTGAGACTGTTGTAGATGTAATAAAAATTATACCTAGTTTTAAATGGCCATATTTCCAAAACTGTTAAAGATAGATATATAAAATGTGGTACGTTTATAAAGCTTTTTAAAAGACATTTTAAATGGTGACCTAATATACAGAGCCTCCCATTTAAAAAAAGATTACTTCTTCATTTTCCTTAAGTTCCTGATGTTTATTTATTATTTTTTTATGTTTTAAAAATAATAGATGAAAAGTATGAAACTTTTCTACAGGACATTTTTTTTTATCATTCTTGGTTAGTTTTGGTTTTATAGTTAAAAGTGGGTGGCAAAATATAAATGAAAATCCTGTACATTTTAAAAATATCTTAGTATAACTAACAATCAGTTTGAACCAAAATATATTAGATTTATCAGAAACAACTTCTGTTACCTTTAAATTAAATTAATCGTAAATAAAAATAAACGTAGAATCCTAATTTAGACTCTTAGACTTTTAAAAAGCATTCAGTACGCATTTAAATATGGAAACCCTAAATATTTTATTATGTAAACACAACGAATAAAGTAAGCTAGTCTAAAAACTTATCATTTTTAAAATTAAGTTAAAATACCACTATATATCATGTTTCTCGTTGGTGCAACAGTTTTTACTAACGCAAGGCGAGCTCGAAAAATACATAAAACAAATTTACGGCCACCCATTACCATTTAGGATCTCGCCATTTCACTGGTACTTCGGACCTATTGAGCTTCTTAAATGTTTTAAAATATTAAATGTGGATACTTTCTTTTTAATTTTACTTGAAAGCGTACAAATCTTAAGGTAGCTTAGCTCCTAAAATGAATATCCTAAACTTAAAGGACAATTAAAAATGATTTAGGAGACAATTTGTTTTATTACAGACATTCACAGTGGGTTAGTACTTAGGCTTGCGGGTCTTTGTAGATTATATTTAAAATATAATACCTGTTTTAAGACAGACTGGGGACCATGTTAAACTGGAGGTCCTGTCTAACTGTAAGTGATTGACGTCATTTGGAGGGAAGTTCGGAGCTAGGTAGTAGGTAGTTTGTCTAACGTCCCGTCATCGTCGTGGCCCTACGGCGTTTTTCCGCTAATTCTATGATAAAAAGTTTATCTAAACATTTATTTGGTAATGCACTGTTTGCAAAATACAGGTTGTTAAACGTTTTAAAAATACCTAAAAATTTAGAAACACCAACACATATATTTTAGTAAAATTATGGATATATTTAAGGTTTTGTATCACGAATGACTTGTAGAATTTAAATCCTAAAAAGAATACAGGGTGTTCCATATCAAATATTAAAGTTTATATCACTTTCGGTTAAACCGGAAGTAATACACAGGTGCAATTATATTTAAAATTGGCATCCGGTGATACAATATAACGTCCCTAAATTTGAAAACTATCCGGTTGCACTGAATATAATAAATTGCTGAATAGTAATTTCGTTGTTACAGTTTACTTCCCTGAGGAGGTTTTGGGGCGGTCGAAATTATTTTTATTCGTCACGATCAGTTTTAGTGCAGCCAATTACGAAGGAATGCACATCAATTTTGTTTTTTCATATTAAGTTACATTTTACCCTTCTTGGGAGGTGGTGGGGAAAATTGAACGGATAAAATTTATTTTTTTATCATATATCGTTTTAGCACCCCAAAATACTAAGATCTAGTAGGGTTTATCACTCTGGGTCTTGACTTTCTATTTTTTTTGTAGGGTTGTGCAATCCATATGCACATTGTGTCAGCTAAATTCTTTTAGTCACAGGGTTTACTACCTCTGGGACTATAAGTCATCATTTTTATTTCGTCCAAATAAATCATGATTTACTAGGTATGTTGAAAAAAACCGTTTTCTCTGTATTTTACTTAATATTTGTAATAGAAAAAAAGTGTAAACAGTAAAGATAGTTGTAAATAATTATCTTTTTAATAGGAAGAGAAAATCCGATATTGAATGCAGTACCTCGTTTTTGAGCTACGACATAAACTTGCATTTTTTAAAATGGAAACCATAAGTTGGCTATGGCCATAGTATGACATCTTATCTAGTTACTGTAAAGGTTTTAAATCTGTTATTTAAAAAAATCGTATTTATAAGTTTTTATAATTAGTGATACTAACATTTGTAAATAAAAAATATTTTAGATATTATGTTTTGAAAGTTTTTATACCTTTAAATAAGACATTAATAGTATTTTAAATGTGTTAAATTTGGAAGATAAAACTAAATTGAATGAAATAAATAACAAAATCTAACAATAAATTTAACAAGTAGGAATCAATTCAACTACTAAATTTACTACTATAATAGTTGAAATATGCTTTAAATTGAGCTAATTAAAAAAGGAGGAATATTTGGTATTTAAAAATTATCGAAAATGCCACTGTTATTGCCTATACCAAGGCTATATCTTATTTAAAACCAAATTTGTTGCCCTTCGGTCACAACGCCTATACGTTATAATCTTAAATAATTATTGTTATGTAAACTGGCTGTTAAAAAAGGAAAGGAGTTTTTAACAATATTTGTTTACTTGTTTCGCGGTCAACTAGAAAAACACACATTTAAAAATTATTATGTCCAAAACTACGTTATTTTTTTATTTAAAATATATCTTGTTATACATTGTTGAAAGAGCTTATAAAAGGCCTTTTTAAAAATGTCATAGCCAACTATTGTTTCCATTTAAAAAATGTAAGGTAATGTCGTAGGTCAAAACGGACTATTAAATTAAATACCGAGTTATACCTTTCTATTAAGAAGATAATTATCTACAAGTTCCCTAGTTACACTTTTTTTTCTATTTCGAATATGAATTGAAGAAAAAATGGTCAAAACGTTTTTTACGAAATCTAGTAAGCCATGAATATTTTGAACGAAATAAAAAGATATTTAAACTAAGCTCTAAAAAATACAATTCTTTCCCCAATTTAACCATCTCTGTAGCGGCAGCGGTTTTCAAGATCACTGTATTAAACATCTAATATAGCTTACCCTCTAGAATACATTTTCTCAAACAGGAAAGTATTTAAAGGCCTCAATAAGAAATATTTTATTCTTAGAAAAAATCATAAAAAAACAATAAAATAAAACGAAACTATTTACAAATATTGTGGCACAGCAATACCGTATTTGTCATTAAACCTAAACATTTATTTAAATTATATAATTTTTAATTATTATATCCTTTACCTGCTTAACTTTATTATTCATTAAGAAGAAGCTGTTCTCTGGCCGACCGGAGAAAAAAGCTGTGCAGTTAAACCTGATTGCCCCACACACGGTTCCTAACTCTAAAACTAGAGGCGATTGGATAATGTGCTCATGATAACATTTTAATCATGGCGTCAAAATCTACTACATATCAAATGAAAAAGAAAAAACCGAAAGCCACTTTCCATAAAGCCACGTAGCCACAGACTCGGATACAATCGGCGACAACATTGTCTGGCCGACTGTATCTTGAATGTTGCACATCGGTCGGCAGACTTGTTGCAAACGCCATGGCAACATCCGTGGGCTGGTCTTTCATCCAGGGAATCGGACAAGACGCCTGTTTTCCATTTAATATGGAAAACATCGGCAGGTTTGTACGAGCTTTAAAAACTAGTGTGGACGCGAAACACGCTTGTATCTGCAAATGTTGGCCAACTTTGTTGCTGAAAATTTTTGAACAAGATACAGTCGGCCGACAATGTTGTCCTATTGTATCCAGTCTGTACATGGCTTAAGGATTAAGAGGGGTCCTTTAACACAAATATTTAAAAACATGAGACTAAAGGATAATCCCATCTAGTAAAACTATCCCTGGATTAAATAGGTTTATGGCGCCATAAATCTAATTAGATAGGTGTGGTGTTTATATGCTGAGCCATAAAACCACTTCCTAACGCGGCAATGCAGAAAAATTACAATTCGCCGATATACAGAACACATTTTGCGGTTTAAGCGTGCAAGCGAATATTTCGTGCATGATTTTAATAACGTTGTTGAAAACGTAATTGCTTAAGCCAAAGTTCCGCCAAGATTTAACCAAATAATAGAGACATTTTGCACCCCCTTATTTTGCAATTCCGTTGTGGTTAACTTTATTCTGAGATCGCGCAGTAACGCAAACATGATCCGTTATCGTTATTAACCATACCGGACTCCTTTAATTACGGATGAATACCGGAAGAGCTTATCGTTATCGTTATCGTTATTGGTAAACTGCGTGGTTGCCGGATTGTAAAATTTTTAATATCAGGGTGTTACACATTTGAGGGGCACCATTAGGGATCTCAGAACGGTAAAAGATACAGGGATGGTTAAATTGAGGCAAAGTTACGCATTTTTATGCCTAATATTATTCCGTTTTAAAATGTTAAAAACTTGTATTTTAATTCTAAATCCAACGAAATATCACACTTTTAATTTATGTTACGTTTCGAACCGAAATACTAACATCATCTACTATTTCGCCAATAAAAATAACTATTTTTGCCAAATGTGCGGGAAAATTTTCGTTCGCAGGTAAATAAAATAAATGCTTTAAATATATGTATAAGTAAATATATGTAAATTAGAATCATTATTATGGCTTGTTAGTTAAATTATAAAAAAAAATAAACAAATAAATAAAAAAATAACAATGAGTAAAAATAATGCAAACTTAACTTTGAATAAAAATTTCCAAAAAAAGTTTAAACTAAAAACGGAATTTTTAATGGAAACATAGTCAAATTTATGATGGTGTTTCGGCTCAAAACTGCGCATAAATTTGGAGTATGATAAATCTTTTTAGATTTAGAATTAAAACACAAGTTTATTAAATTTTAACTTTTTGGTGAATAAATAATACTTACATACATTTAAACTTAACTTGATATTGTTTGCATATAAGAAGAAGAATCAATTATTAGGCGATAAGAAAATGTTATTTTTTTAATTACTTTTTATGCTTTTAATTAAGCATTAATAAAAAAAAATTTTTCATTGTTCTAAAATAATATTTTTGCGATTTTAAAGCACCCTGTATATCATAGGGCATTTTTAATTATAGCTATTAGCATTTAAAACAAAGCAAACATTTTGGTAAGGATTTTTTTAAATATTAAAAAACAAATACAGGTACAGTTAGGTCCATGCGTGGACACACTGTATACGTATTAAAATGGATGAGATTTTGGCACCCAATAAAAAAATTAAATTAAGATCCTGTAAAAGAGATGTCTTCATTGCTATCCGTTTGCTTAATGTGAGTAATTTTTATAAAAAATGTTCAGTGTCTTCGTAATGTGTTTTAATGATCAAAACTCATTGCTCCGCAGTGTTACTTTTCATGATAACGCAGTAAACCCAATCTACCAATAACAACAGAATTTCTAACACAAAATATCAATTATTAAAGAAAGAAAACAGAAACCACAAAAACAATGCTGCTACTGATGGATGCTCTTTTTGTATGTTTATTGTATGGTTCAAAGTGATAAAATTTAGCGTTTTTTTCTCGAAACTAAGCAAGATACGGAAAATAATAAATTACTAAACAGCTGTATTTTTATTTGCTTAAATTTTTATTTATTCAAGAATTGCACAAAGGTCATGGTGTGCGTTATTTAATATTAAAATATTTGTGCAAGTGCCAGCTAAGGCGCCACCAAACTTAATAATTTAAAATATGTTAGGACTAAAAAACCCTTATTTTCATTGTAAATCCCTTTGTTTAATTTTGTTTAACTATAATAAGAAATACCTAGTTTAGATTATATTAAAACAAATAAAAGTTTATTAAATATACCTTATAAACACCTATAATAAATGTATGAACTATAATAATGGCATATTATGTAAAATGTAGGAAAAGCGATATAGGTCCGGGCGATAAGTCTGCTGTACTAGGCTTAAGCCGGGTACAGCAATGACCAAGGGGTCAAGGGTTTATTACAAGTTACACATAATATTTTTTGTCTGTTAATAAATAATTATTTAATTTTTGTTAAGTTTTGTATATATTTATTATAATTTTTTTAGGGTAAATAAATATAAACAAGATAATTATTTAATATCCGTATAGTACTTTACTATAATATTACATTGTCATGTTTGTTGATTGATATCGACAAACGTCATCAGCGATTATTTTAAGCATAGGAAAGGTGGGCTTCCAGAAAAATATTCCCGGCCATGGCCAAAAAAGTACATTGCCTGCGACTACAGGAATAATTCCTTTTGAAGGTAAAAAACGTACTGGATTTTCTTTTCATTGTCAGGATTATTCTATTAACGACAATTAAAAATTAAACTACAAATTAGGTCTTGCTTTCTAGGCAAATCAGGAAATCATCAATAAACTAGTGAAAGGACAAACACTGATTTGCTCTTAACGAAGACTTATGGCTGGATTGTGGCTTATTTGTTTCTGCAACATGCGACAATCTAAAGAACTAACAAAAATTAATTCTTTCCGCTTACAAATTGAAAGGCAGCAATTTAAAATAATTTAATCTTTATTAAAGCTCTTTTGTCAGACTACTTTTTTAATAATAAAAACAGATAAAAAAAATTAAGTAGAAATACATTTTATAATTCGGTTGAGTGTAGTGTCTTTATATCTAAACAAGCGTTAGATATATCATTGTAATTAAGTTACCTATATGTTGAATCAAATGGCGGCCATCTTAAAGATATTTTAAGTTTTTGCTAATATCTCAACTAATATATTTTTTTATTAAAAGTAAAGTCCTTTTATTGTCTACACATTAAAACTGCTGGATCAGAATAATTTAGTTTTTAATAAAATTTAAAGGACATACAGGATGAGTCAAAAACTGAAAAATGCTCAAGACTAAAGTACCCCTTATAATAAAAAAATTTAACAAAATCTTTGATAAAAAGTTTTTTTTAAATGTATTGGGATATTGGAAACTAGAAGAGATAGAAAGACGGTTAAATGGGGAAAGTTATAGACCATTTAACCTTAATTTAATGCGGTTTTGATGACGGCCGTATCTCGTTTGGTTTTTGAGTTATTTTGAAAAAACTAAAAATGTGCATTTTAGAAAAAGTGCTGTAGTTTTTTTATTTCAAATAATTTTTGGAATCCGTAAAAACATTGTTAGGGCAACTTTTTAAGAGGAATACATTCCTGTATTTAGATTTTAATTTTAACGTTTCGGTTTTAAGATATCATCATCAACTTTTGTTTTTCTTATGGCCGCCATTTTGTTTTTTTCTACATTTTCAAAGAGCGTTTTATTCCCTTTAAAATGATGTATAGCTACTTAATTAAAATGTTTTTGTTTTTATGTCAAAAACATTAAAAACACATTTTTGGTCACGAGTTGGCCATGACTGCCTCTAGAAACAATTGCGAAAATGTCGTTGCTAAGACGAAGTTGTCAAATATTCTCATTTAGTTACATATTTTATTGTGTTATTGGAAAATTGTGTTAAACGTATCCACAAAAATACCGGAAATTTTTTCAAACGAAGAAACATTTGACATGTTAGTTATTTATATTAAAAATCACAGAAATGCGAGAATGCAGCAAACAATTATTTGGAAAGTTTTCCCGAAAGACATCAACCTGGGATAAAAATGTTCTCCACACTTACTACCAGCCTACTTGCATATGGAAGTTTTGAAAAACCTCGACCAAAAGAGTATCAAAAAAGTAATGAAGCTCGAAATAGAAATATTCAAGAATATTTTGCCGATAATCCTACATCTTCTACACGAGTTGCAAACGGCGAACTTAACATTCGAAGTCAACCATACATCACGTTTTAAAATTATCCCATTATCGCCCATATAAACCCACCCTTGTACGAGGGCTTAATGAGGGTGATTTTCAAAGAAGACTTCAATTTTGCCATTGGTATCGTAATAAATGTGAAGAAAACCCAATTTTTTTAGAAAAGTTTTATGGACGGACGAAAGTCATTTTACAAATTGTGGCGTATTTAACAAACATAACCACCATTACTGGGCTGTAGAAAATCCCCAATTACGGGAACAACGTAGACTGCAAGTTCGATTTGGCTTTAACGTATGGTGCGGAATTTATGGTAATAAAAACATATTAGTTATTATTTTTATTTTTTTATAATATATTTTTTAGCAAATCACTTAATTGGGCCTTTTATTTACGAGCAGACACTGAATGGCCAAAGATATCTTGAGATGCTGCAAAACAGAAATAATTCCAGCAATTAGGAAGTAGTTCCACAAATGATTTTAACAATTTGTGGTTTCAATAAGATGGATGTCCCGCTCACAATTCTAGGGAGGTGCACACATTTTTATCGGAAACTTTTGGTGAGAGAATTATCTCAAACAATGGGCCTGTTCGGTGGCCTGCCAGGTCTCAGACATCACTCCTTTAGACTTTTATTTATGGGGTTATTTAAAAAATGAAATATATGAATTTGATCCTCCTGAAAATGTACAAGTTCTTGAAGACCGTTTGCGGGATGTCCTATTAAGTATAAACAGAAACACTCTTAACCGCGTTACCAGAACTGTTTTAAAGAAGTGTCAAAAGTGCATTGAAAAAACGGTGGACATTTTGAACTGTAGCGTTATTTTTGGCAAAATTATTATTTTTTTATTATTTTATTAATATTTATTAGTTCCCTGGTTGCAACTCATGTAGAAGATATAGGATTATCGGCAAAATATTTTTGAATAATTCTATTTCGATTTTCGGTATTTTCTTGATACTATTTTGGTCGAGGTTTTCAAAACTTCCATATGCAAGTAAGTTGGTAATGAATGTAAAGAGCATAGTTTTCTTAGGATTTATATTTTTTCCAATTGTTAGTGCAAATTAAAAGAAGATAAGTTTGATTTTTGTATTGTTATAGGTTGAGTTAAACACAATAATATAAAAAAGTAAATATACTAATTTTGGTAGAAAGTACAGCTTTATATTATTATTATTAAATATTTTAATCTGTCATTACAAACAAAGTAAATCTCCAGTCTTTGTTTGGGTACATAGGCTTTAAAAATCAAAAATAGTTTTAACATAGTTTATTCTTAGGAATCAAATGGCAATTGTTTATAAAGCTTTTTCCTATGACAGTCATGGCCAACTTGAGCAAAAAATATTTTTTTCCTTTTTTGACATTAAACAAAAACATTTTAATGAAGTGTTGCACATCATTTTAAAGGGAATAAAACGCTCTTTGAAAATGGCAGAAAAAAACAAAATGGCGGCCATAAGAAAACAAAAGTTGATGATGATATCTTAAAACCGAAACGTTAAAATTAAAATCTAAATACGAGAATGTATTCCTCTTAAAAAGTTGCCTAACAATGTTTTACGGTATTCCAAAAAGTATTTGAAATAAAACTACAGCACTTTTTCTAAAAATGCACATTTTTATTTTCAAAATAACTCAAAAACCAAACGAAGATACAGCCGTCATCAAATCGCATTAAATTAAAGGTTAAATGGTCTATAACTTTCCCCATTTAACCATCTTTCTATCTCTTCATAGTTTCAATATCCCAATACATTACCAATTTTGGACACACTTCTACATCAAGTTACGCGTGCCAACGTCGTTATTTAAACCATAAGGCCTAAAGATAACTTTGAACAGAAAAACTTAATTTAAATAATAAAGTAACGTTTTATTTAACACTTGTGTCTGTTGCTTAAATCAAAAGTTAATTATTTATATGCAATGAAAAAGAACTCTAAAACTGTAGTGGTGGTGGTAAATTTAGATTTTTGTGCAAAGAAAGTGAGTATGTTCAAATGCTTTATGTAATTATAAAATTATGCATTAAGTGTGGCCAATTTGGGGAGTTAGCAGCCTTACGCCATTATTGAAGAAATAACTGACTTTTTATAGCCAATTGAATAAATTTAAAAGTTTACTTTAATTTTTATTTGTTATTTATATTTTGTAAAAGTAAAAGTGTCACTTAAGTTAATCTTGATTTATAATTTAATTTTATTTTCAATATTTGATTATCCTAAAAAACTGATTTTTAAAAGTTATAGTGTACATTTTTATACCAAAAGGTGGTTTCCATTAAGCTTTAAAAATATTGTTTTCTTGTATTTTTTGTAAATGCAAAAAAGGTTGATTCTATAAAAAAAAACAAGAGTGTGGCAATTTATTTATATTTAGTATAGTTTGATCTTTTCGTCGTAGACTTTTAGAATGTTAATCTGGACACAGTAAAAAAGCATTGCTAGTCCCTAATTTGCTCAACCTCAACATCAATTTACCTTTACTAAGAGACGGTTAAATAAAAAAAAGTAATTTTAGAGCTTTGTTTCGCCAAAAAAATCATGAGCTCACTAAATATTCTAAATATAACCAGTTTTCTTTAAAGTCACATAAATTTGTATTGGTAAAAATTTCTATCTTTTCTGACAGCCTATTTCATAAATATTTAAACTCTCGTTTGCTTGTAAGACTCAGTTTACCTAACAATAATTATTTATAACTATAACGTATAGGCGTTCCGTGTCAAAGGCAACAAATATGGTTTTAAAAAGAAATATAATGGGCAACAATAGTAAAATGTTTAATAATCTTTGAACAGTAATGTTTCTTTTTTAAATTTTATTGTGGGTTTAATTTGAAAAATACTTAAAAGCATAAATTAGCAAACAAATATTATATTTAACGCCCTTTAAAATAAAAGATCAGAAAAAACAATTACCAATCGCATTTTTACGTTATATAGCAAAATAACTTTTTAAATAAAACACCCTGTATATTTTACTCTAATTAAAAAGATCTTTTAAATATCTTAAAAAAGACTACATTTGATAGGTGTTTATTTCCTATGTTAATCAGATAATAAATTAAAAGAAGGTTGTAGGTTACTTTTTAAATGTTGCCCAAACTTTTTAAACTATTATACATTTTATTTAAAAACAAAATAAAAAAGTTGTATTACTAAAAGCTTACTTAGGTTTGAAAAAGCCAACAACTGCAATAACCTAACTTGATTATTTAAAGGCCTTATCAATATTAATAAAAAAAAGAAGCACATAAATTAGTTTATAAAAATTTTTAAAATAATAATGCTACTTTTTAATAAGTAAAATGAAATGAACTACCAATTTTATTAAAAAAAAAAAAAAATAATTTAACACATCTAAACAACATATATTTAAATACCTATATATTTTTCAAATGTAAAAGTAATGAAAAAAAAAATATTTCTAAAACATATTGTTAGGTTAAAAAGTAGAAAAATTATTTTTAAAGACGATTTTCTATTCAAGCAAATTTTAATTGCAAATTAAATTAAAGTTTACAATTATGTCTAAATTATTTTTACTCTTTATAATCACACTATTTTACCCTGCGCTAATAATTTTATAAACCCTAAAGAATAAATAATTTGTTTACTTAAAAACTTTATTTTTAGCAAAAAAATATTAATAGAAGTATATTTAAAAGGGCACTTTATCCATTCGTTTGTAAATAAATACGCTTAACAAGGGTGACCTTCAAATTTTAACAATGATATCAGGACCCAACCAGATCTCTCTAAGACAAAGTTTCAAACTTAAACGTTGGACCCTTCTTACTTCCGGGATAAGGACCTTTTTAGTTGTTTGGAAAAAGCTTTCCTTCAGAACCCTAGCTTATTTATACACTAATGTAAATATAAGTGGTAGGCGGAAAAAATTTCTAACAATACCTTATAGTAATTTTGTGTGTATTTATGTGGTTAGTGATAAAAATACAGCGTTTTAGAAAACTAACGTAACGGTTAAATATTTAATGGTGTATGCGCTTTAGAAAAAATAGAAGTTCCATTATTGTTTAGAGCGCTATCTTCTGGTAAACAAAAAGTTTTTTAAATAGAATAAGTCATCTAGGTGCAGTATATATAATCTCTATGAATTTATTATCCAATATGTTATTGCACATACTAAAGACAATTAAAGTTTCACTAAACATATAATTGTCTTGCTTTACTCCACTTTTTAGTTGTTAATTAAACGTAATATATGAGTATATTTATTATTTGTCTTGATATTTCGCGGTATTTTTAGTTAGGGTTAAGATGTGGTAATTGCAGTATGATAACTCAAATTATAAATTTAAACTCATATAGTTAGAAGTACTTATATACAATGAAAAACAAAAGCAAATGATAAACAATATTAACATACTTGTACCCTTAAGCATATACTAGACTATTATTTTAACTATTAAAAAAGGTAAAGTAAATTTTTATTATCATGAGGCTCGAAACTATGTACCATGTTTGATAATTACAATTGCCCCGTTAAAAGGGGCAAAATGTAGACTAATTAGCGTATGCCTCTAATTTTGCTAAAGTGTACATAGATTGGAGACCGGAGCAATAGTAATGAAAGAGCAAAAAAATTCTTGTGATTTTATTTTAACGAGATCAGACAATAATTGTATTAAAGTTATGAACTTTAGTAATAAATTAATGTTTTCTCTCTTAATTACTAGCTAAGTTGAATTCTTCCTTAGAATATTGGGGGCATGTTTTTCTTTTCACATAATTACGCACCATCCAAAAAGAATAAGTAATTTTAAGTAGGTAAAATGTAATATTGCCCATATCGCAATTGCCCATAGGCAGACAAATTTTGGGGCAAATGTGATAGCAGCTGTACCATGCAAGATATAGAAGATGTGTTATAAATACAATATTTACATGTAACATTACCATTAAACAAAAAACAAATTAAAAACTTATATTGGAAATGTGGATGAAACTCGATGAAAAGTTATTTTATGAACTTAAGTATCATATCAAAGATGGCAGCACCGGTCAGACAGCATATCACCTTTTCCCCTTATTTAAAATAATTAACTTATCAGAACTAACTAGAAATATTTCACCAACTTTGTTTTTATTTCTAGTTATTGTTTGTACTTAGTAATCATTTTCCATGTTTATGCGTATGGATTAAGAATCCGCCCTGTTTAGTGTGTTATTAAATTAAAAACTAATACTTGTTTTGTGTATTTCAATTAAATCCCTCTTTAATTTTTTTCTAAACGGTTTTTAAAAGGATTTATTTTTAAACTAATCTAAGGGCTTATTTATTTATTAAACTAATCTATAGGGTTAAGCTTAAAGAAATTTTTACACAAATTGAACTAATAAATATATAGTAAAATTTGTCAACTGTTTTAATTAAAACCCATTGCCAAAACCCAAGAGATTGATCAACGTTAGAGAAAAAACTTTTTTATTTTTTCTTTTGGCCGAATTTCAACCAAAAAATAAATTACTGATCGAATAAAGTAAAAGGGCAAAAATGGTGTCTAGTTTTTTAGTTATAAATTGAACGTAATATATGGGTATAGTTATTATTTGTTTTAATATTTTGCAGTATTTTAATTAATTTAAAATAATTAACTCACCAAAACTAACTAGCAATATTTCACTAACTTTTTTAAAATTATTAGTTATTGTTTGTACTAAGTAATCATTTTTTATGTTTATGCGTATGGATTAAGAATCGTCCTCTTTGGTGTGTTATTAAGTTAAAAACCTATACTTGTATTGTGTATTTAAATTAAATTTTACTTAAAATTTTTTTACACACGGTTTTTAAAAATATTTTTTTTAAACTAATCTATAAGCTTATTTATTTGTTAAACTATATAATAAGCTTAAGCTTTAAAACATTTTTACACTGATTTAACTAATTAAATTAAATACAAAGTAAAATTTGTCCACTGTTGTAATAAAAACCACATTACCAAAACCCAAGAAATTAATCAACGTTCAAGTACAAACTTTTTTTCTTTTAGCCGAATTTTAGCCAAATAAATTACTGTTCGAATAAAGTAAAAAGGGCAAAAATAGTGTCTAGATCTAACCAAGCACAAAATTAAAAGCCTTTGAGACCGAGAAATGATATATAAATGTAGACTGATACGCTATCAGGAGTATTTTACAGTTGGACAGGCGTGACCCATTTAATTCACTTCATCTGACCAACAATGACGTAAACAGGATATAACGTTAAACAGATAAGAGAACTCAGTTATAATGTTATATACAAACTAACTAAGAATAGTTAGAAGTGTATAAAATTTTTGTACTTTTCCGCATCAGTGCGGAAAAGTATAGTGAGCATAGTTTACTAGTGCGGAAAAGTGACACTTTCAAACTAAACTGCGTGCTGCTTCCCACGTTAGATATTATTAGGCAGCCTATTTTTCCCTAAAATTTTTTAATTAAAAGTGGGTGAAACTATATAATTAGCTGGCAACCATTGTCATAGTCTTACATTCAAAGACTAATTTTTACGCGATAATTTTATAAATTAAATTTTAAGCATATAACTTTTTAGCGAAAGCTCATTAAAGTTACCCTTGTCCTCGTTCAGCAGCTGGTAACTATGCTTTTCAAAAAAATGAGAAAATAAAAAGTAAAGAGACTTCCTAAAGAAGCAATAAGCTTTCATGTGGTAATAATAAAAAAATTGTTCAAACCCGCGAAGAAATTTTTGATAAGTCTTTTTATAAGAAAAGAGACGGGTATACATCGATATCGCGTTCAAAGCATACAAGGTGAAACACCAATGGTTTTAACACAGTTTACCTAATAGTTTATTAGGACCAATTATTACTATTTTTATTTCAGAAATGTTTGGGATCCACGATAAACGTTTCTTCGTAAACAAAGAATGTTCTTACAGGAAAACTTAAAATTTTGAGTTACGACACGAAAGAATTTTGCATTTTTTTATCGTATATCTCAACGGTTCCAACAATAAATATGGTATTTGTTGATAATGTTAAACTCTAATGGTAGTTGGCCTTAATAAAATATTATTGGGCGGCCCTATTTTACCCTAAAATTTAAGTCATTACAAAGTGGCTGAAACTATATAATTAGCTGGCAACCATTGTCTATAGTCTTGACATTCAAGATCTCAATTTTTTTACGCGATAATTTTATAAATTAAATTTTAAGCCTATATTTTTGTAGCTCTTATTAAAGATTACCCCTGTCCTCGTTCCAGCTGTTAACTATGCGTTTCCAAAAAAATGAGAAAATAAAAAGTTGGAGATTTCTTAAAGCTTCTTTTTTAAGAAAAGAACGGGTATACATCGATATCTCGTTCAAAGCATACAAGGTGAAACACAATAGTTTTAACACGTTTACTAATACGTTTATTAGGACAATATATTATTTTTTTTATTTCAGAAATATTTGGGATCCACGATAAACGTTTCTTCGTAAACAAAGAGTGTTCTTACAGGAAAACTTAAAATTTTTGAGTTACGACACGAAAGAATTTTGCATTTTTTTATCGTATATCTCAACGGTTCCAACAATAAATATGGTATTTGTTGATAATGTTAAACTCTAATGGTAGTTGGCCTTAATAAAATATTATTGGGCGGCCCTATTTTACCCTAAAATTTAAGTCATTACAAAGTGGCTGAAACTATATAATTAGCTGGCAACCATTGTCTATAGTCTTGACATTCAAGATCTCAATTTTTTTACGCGATAATTTTATAAATTAAATTTTTAAGCCTATAAATTTTTGTAGCTCTTATTAAAGATTACCCCTGTCCTCGTTCCAGCTGTTAACTATGCGTTTCCAAAAAAATGAGAAAATAAAAAGTTGGAGATTTCTTAAAGCTTCTTTTTTAAGAAAAGAACGGGTATACATCGATATCTCGTTCAAAGCATACAAGGTGAAACACAATAGTTTTAACACGTTTACTAATACGTTTATTAGGACAATATATTATTTTTTTTATTTCAGAAATATTTGGGATCCACGATAAACGTTTCTTCGTAAACAAAAGAGTGTTCTTACAGGAAAACTTAAAATTTTTGAGTTACGACACGAAAGAATTTTGCATTTTTTTATCGTATATCTCAACGGTTCCAACAATAAATATGGTATTTGTTGATAATGTTAAACTCTAATGGTAGTTGGCCTTAATAAAATATTATTAGGCAGCATATTTTACCCTAAAATTTAAGTCATTAAAGTGGCTGAAACTATATAATTAGCTGGCAACCATTGTCATAGTCTTACATTCAAAGACTAATTTTTTACGCGATAATTTTATAAATTAAATTTTAAGCCTATAATTTTTGTAGCTCTTATTAAAGTTACCCTTGTCCTCGTTCCAGCTGTTAACTATGCTTTTCAAAAAAATGAGAAAATAAAAAGAGACTCTAAAGAAGCAATAAGCTTTCATGTGGTAATAATAAAATTGTTCAAACCGCGAAATTTTTGATAAGTCTTTTTTAAGAAGAGACGGGTATACATCGATATCGCGTTCAAAGCATACAAGGTGAAACACAATAGTTTTAACACACGTTTACTAATACGTTTTATTAGGACCAATTATTACTATTTTTTTATTTCAGAAATATTTGGGATCCACGATAAACGTTTCTTCGTAAACAAAGAGTGTTCTTACAGGAAAACTTAAAATTTTTGAGTTACGACACGAAAATTTTATATTTTTATCGTATATCTCAACGGTTTCAACTAAATATGGTATTTGTTGATAATGAAACTCTAATGGTAGTTGGCCTTAATAAAATATTATTAGGCAGCCTATTTTACCTAAAATTTAAGTCATTAAAGTGGCTGAAACTATATAATTAGCTGGCAACCATTGTCATAGTCTTGATTCAAAGACTAATTTTTACGCGATAATTTTATAAATTAAATTTTTAAGCCTATAATTTTTGTAGCTCTTATTAAAAGTTACCCCTGTCCTCGTTCCAGCTGTTAACTATGCTTCAAAAAAATGAGAAAATAAAAAGTTGGAATTTCTTAAAGCTTCTTTTTTAAGAAAAGACGGGTATACATCGATATCTCGTTCAAAGCATACAAGGTGAAACACAATAGTTTTTAACACGTTTACTAATACGTTTATTAGGACAATATATTATTTTTTTTTATTTCAGAAATATTTGGGATTCACGATAAACGTTTCTTCGTAAACAAAGAGTGTTCTTACAGGAAAACTTAAAATTTTTGAGTTACGACACGAAAGAATTTTGTATCTTTTTATCGTATATCTCAACGGTTCCAACAATAAATATGGTATTTGTTGATAATGTTAAACTCTAATGGTAGTTGGCCTTAATAAAATATTATTGGGCGGCCCTATTTTACCCTAAAATTTAAG
This sequence comes from Listronotus bonariensis, assembly GCA_014170235.1. Classification (NCBI taxonomy): domain Eukaryota; kingdom Metazoa; phylum Arthropoda; class Insecta; order Coleoptera; family Curculionidae; genus Listronotus; species Listronotus bonariensis. The sequence continues at coordinate 39,434 of JACEGR010006626.1, forward strand.
TCATTACAAAGTGGCTGAAACTATATAATTAGCTGGCAACCATTGTCTATAGTCTTGACATTCAAGATCTCAATTTTTTTACGCGATAATTTTATAAATTAAATTTTTAAGCCTATAAATTTTTGTAGCTCTTATTAAAAGTTACCCCTGTCCTCGTTCCAGCTGTTAACTATGCGTTTCCAAAAAAATGAGAAAATAAAAAGTTGGAGATTTCTTAAAGCTTCTTTTTTAAGAAAAGAACGGGTATACGATTGATATCTCGTTCCAAAGCATACAAGGTGGAAACACAATAGTTTTTAACACGTTTACTAATACGTTTTATTAGGACAATATATTATTTTTTTTTTATTTCAGAAATATTTGGGATTCACGATTAAAAGTTTTCTTCAGGCGTCTAGGATGCAAAATCCGACATCTCCATGTAACGTAATTTCTTGGGAAATGACGAAAAACGATTAAAATAATAATTTTTATTTTAATTGTTACCAAGTAGCAAATTATAAAATTCTTTATGATAACGTAACGATATTATATATTTAAAAAAAACCTACAGGTAATAGATTTGAGGTAATTTCATAAATTAAATTATAGATGTCGGCTTTTGCATGTAAGTATTACAAATGTCGGGTCTTGCATCTAAAAAAATTGTAATACGCCAGCATTTGCATCCAGGATTTAATTACAAATTAAAAATAAAAAAGTTTTCACATCAACTTTTAACACATTTATTTTTAAAATTAAAAAAAAAATCATTGTGGTACGAAATGGGTCCGTCCACTTACTAGCGCGCGTTAAACTACACATGCGCGGCCAACCTAATCTAACGATGATTGGTTGCGTTTGAGATGTCGGTATTTGCAAGTAATTTAGCTAATAGATGTCGGATTTTGCATTTTATGCTCAACTTTTACTATATCGTTAGTAAAATCATATTAGATGTCAGTTTTGCACTTTTTCGATTTAGAAATGGATTCTAGGGAAATTTTTTATATAATTGCTTATCCAACTCGAACAACCATTTTAAGAAATTGCTTATAAAAGATTTTATTAACTTTAAAAACAAAACAAAGGAACGCATGTATTCTTAAACAAGAAGATGGGAGTTTACTATGCTTTGAATATGGTGTGCCGCAAATGACCGCCACCCTCTTCAATACATTCTTCTAACTAGTTATAAGTTTTCTCATTACATTTTGAAGAACTTTGCCAGAAATAGCAGTGGTTTCATTGGCAATATTTGTTTTTAGCTCCTTACATTTCTAGGGTTTGTTGGCAAACACTTTATGTCTTAAATAAGCCCCAGAAAACAATCTGGTGCTGAAAAGGTCGAGCGATCTTGCTGTAGCCAGAATGGTACCATTCTTAGAATCAGTCTGTTTGGAAAGGATTGTCGCAAAATATCCATGCTTATTCTTGCCGTATGGCTTGTTGCGCCATCCTGTTGAAACCAGTAATGTCAATTTCGTTTTGAATTTGCAGGTAAGAATATCTGCAACATTTGAACATAGCGTGCGTAGTAACTGTTACTGTCTGACCATTTCCTCAAAAAATAAGGTCCGATTATCCTAGACGAGGAGATGGCGCACCATGCCAGTTACTTTGGGACAATGTAATGGACGCTGATGAATTTCGCGTGGCCCTCCGAGGCCAGCAACCACCCATTCTGATGCTTACCTCTGCTTGAGTAAAGTGGGCCTCATGTCACAACTATTGTTTTCAATACCTGATGATTGAACTGCAGAGGCGACAGAGCTCAGTCTATTAATCTTATCCTGATGATTTACTTCTTGAACATTGCGATCTTCAGTAGGTGAAATTCGTTTGCGTAACATTGTCCTGTGTTTTCTTTTCAAGTCAGGCTCAGAGATTGGTTTAAGAACCTGAAAGCTGAAGTGAAAAATACTATCGTCAGCAAAACTATAAATGAAATTGGTTGTGAAAAAAGATCGTTGATGTGAAATAGAAACAATGTTGGTGTCGTGGCTGTAGCTGTAGAGGGTGCAGTTAATAAAAAACACCTTTTTTGACCTTAAAAATGGGCCTTTAAAGTATTTGTAGTGAAATGTAAATCACCCTAAGCTCGGTATAATAAATAAAATGCGGATATTAGGTAACCACAATACCTTGAACGTGATTATTCTGTTTTGTTCTATATTTAGGTTTTATTTTTACAAAATGCAGTTCTACGTGAAAATAGCGCCATACCTAATATGTAAATAATTTTGGGTGTTGAATTAGAAAGATTAATTTTATATTCCTAGAGTTTGCAGTATAAAATAAATTTGAGCAAATCCAACAATGTAGTTCTGGGTAATGACCTTAGAACGCAAATACTCACATCAAGCCTGGAAACCACCAAAATATAAATGACCATTTTCAGTGCGGACTTCTCTGGCTGCAACTAACGGTATGTTCATTATTTTCACATAGTTAGGCACTACAATTTTCTACATCAAGGCGCGCGGTTTAGCGAGTTTACCGTGGTTTTGTTAAATGAACTTTGGGACGAAAGAGCTAGACCTGGTTAACTGATTTCGGTCTTGTTCTCTTTGCAGATTGAAGTAATATTTAACTCTATTATTTATTTATAATTAAATTGTACTTACTTAACTTAACAAGCATATTCTAATGGATGTTATTTACGCGGATGAATTTTATGTCATGAGCCGTCCTCGTTATCAAATTATCCAGTGCGAATAACATCTATTATACGCGAGTAAAATACTATACAGGGTTAGTAGAAAAACCGGAACGGTGGATTATTTTAGCAACCGTGTAATATAAATTAACCAAATTTTGTGCCAAGGAGTAACTGAAGATGAAGAATTTAAAAATTGTATTTTGAAGGCTGCCAGCTTGTAGTTTTCTGTAGGTAGGGATTTTAGAAATTTTAAATGGAATATAATTATTGAAATCAATTACTTGTGTCACCTTTATTATGACCTGATATTATGTTTGTTTTCCCTCTGTCAATTTCAGGAATCTGGCATCTTGCTTTTTCATTGATACAATAACGGCCGGGTATGGTCAATTATCTAAAACTATCAACAAATATTCGTCAAAATTAGTACAGGGATGAAACTGGACCTTCAAACTTTATGAATCCCATTTTTGCGACGTTTTCAAGATCTTTAAAAAAAAGTCAAGAAAAGGGAATAAGGAAATTTAATTATAAAACATCGCAAATGCAATTCTAAATTTAAATGTCCAGTTACTCTCCTCGTACTAATTTTGACGAATTTCGGTTGGATCGTTCTGAGATAACTGACCATACCTGGTTGTTTCTGTATTCAAGCTTGATGCCATATCTTCAACATTGACAGGAGTAAAAAACAATAATATCAGGCCATAATAAAGTTGATACTAAGCAATTGATTACAATAATAAAAATAGGGTATATAGGTCTATCATTAAAAATTTTAAAATTTCCCAACCTAAAGAAAAAGCTATAAACTTGGCAAACCTTGAAAAATATAATTTTTAACTTCATTATGCTCAGTTTACCTCTTTACACAAAATTTGGTTCATTTATGTTTAACGTTTCTGAGATATGCCACCGTTCCAGGTTTCTTCTACTAACCCTGTATATTTGATTATTTTTTTATCTTTATGACATCTCACGAAGGCTTATGCCTAAATACTCAAAGTGTATCGTGAGTGCCGGGTTACTGGATAGTTAACCCATTATTGTTGTGTTCCGTCAACGTTATCCAAGCACTGAAACATGCAGCTGCATCTCACAGCACCTTTAGACAACGCGGTAGTGCCACCACGGACGTTATTTTTAAATAACTACTACTCAGAATTGCAGAATACTACACAGTGGTTTGCCATTGCCAACTGTGAGGTGACGAGCTTTGTTAAATCCGATGTCCGACTCCGAGATTCGAACCTGATCGCTGCGGTAAGAGGTTGATACGCTAGTCACTACACCTCTGCTCGCCACATTGTCTATAAAATAATTTTACCTAAAGTTGAAATTAATATTTGATATTGATTAATTAACATCTAAAAAGGTAAGAGAATCCTAACCAAGACAGTTGTCTTAAGATTGTAGGTTTGTGTAGGTTTTATTTATGCTTTTAGGGCACTTTATATTGGTAAATGGATACCTACCAAGTAACTGCGGATTACTGAATTTTTAAGCAAATAAAATGAATTTTTTGCTCAGGGGTTTTTCTTAATTTATAGGGCCCAAAGTTTAATACATATTACAATAGATATTACATATATTTAATAAACTCATTATACAAGGGAAAACCCTTAAATTACCTGTTTGAAATTTTTAACTTGGTAACATTTTGAAAAATATAATCTTCTTAGTCTAAGTACTCATAAAATAATATTATAATGGTATATTTTGCGTATAAGTTATAATTAACGATAATTAATTGACATTTACAATGTTATGGGGGATTAAAATTTAATTAAATTGCTTTGTCGATAAAATTAGGTATGTGCTTAAATATTGCGTAAAGTCTTTACTTATTTAAATTAGGCATTAAAATGTCTTTTCTTACTTTACTTTAGTAAGTACTAAATGAAGCGTACAAATGCAAAACCAGACATTTAACATACACGTTCAGCTAAATTAAAAGGTTTATCGGCCAGTAAAAAGCAACAACAAAGCAAGCACGACAAGTCATCCTATCCAAAATGTTTACATGAAGACATTTTCGTTAGACCGTCTTTTTTCCAGGCATTGTTTGTTTACGTTTCTGTTTGGCTAAAATTATGTAAGTAATTTGAAGTAACGGACTTTTAACAAAATATTTATTATTTTAGTAGTGATAGAAAGAGTTCCAAGGATAGAGGATCAATCGCCGTTTCGAAAAGTGGCACAATTTGAAGAAAGGGTCTGCGGGATGGCAGGGCATGCGCATACGCACTCCCAATGTCAAAATCGGCGGTATATTCAAAAACGTTGATTTATTGAGTAAATATACATAAAACATTAATAAAAAGTGTAAAATGTGGTTTATACTGAAATTTATTAATATTTTAATGACTAAATATTGGTAATTTAGTGCTAATGGTGTATTAAAATCTATTTGGTAGAAGACTATTTTTTTCTTAGATTGGAATAGGTTAATGTGGAAAAATGTTTAGGTATAAATTTTAGGGAAATGAGAACTGAAAATAAAAATCTAAATAGAATTATTTCTTAAAAACTAAACTTTTATTGCGAGATTACTTATTTAGCATAAAAAATGGTACTAAATGTAAAAGAAGTGTATAATTTTAAGAAATATATGAAAATAGCATGCTCAAACTTACCAACCAAATAAATTTTAGATTTATGTTGATCCTATTTAGTTGAAAGGTATTATAGTCTATAAGTTAATATTACCTACTTATACTAAGAAAAGCGTAGTAGGATTTCAGTTTCCATAGGCCACTGTGCTTGGTCCATTTTATTCGATATCTACATACTTGTTTTTAGGTATAAGGAAGCAGATAAATAAGATTGTAGGTTTTAATTAACAATGAAAATTTAAGTTTCCACATTACTGGATACTTATTTTGAAATAAAATACTTTTGTAAAAGAAGCTCAAAAATGCTCGTTATTGCAGAAAAAAATCCTAATCCTAAACATCTTTTTTCCACAAATTTTCAATATTGACAAAAATAAGTGTACTTTGCTCTTAACATAAATTTATATTTTTTAAGATATTTCATATACCTACCACTGAAAACAATTAATATCGAATGGTTAAATTTGTTCGTAAAATTAATAATAAGTTTGCCTTATGGTACGAACTTAAGTAGACACACTCTATATCTTGGTTTGTACCTTAACTGGGTCAGTTATTAAGTTTTTTAAGTGTTTAGGCTTTAGGCCTTTTTATTTTTTCGCTTTAGTATAATTTTTATCACTATTAATACTTTTAAACTGATCATTTGTCTGACTTTTACAGTTCAAGCAAATTTTTTAAATAGAGAGTGACGCACACAGAAATCCTCTATTGGTTCATTGTGCTTTTACCTCCAGCAAGATATTCATTAAATATATTTTAAGGATGTATATAAAATATTAATGTATATAATGTTTTGTTACATAAATAAATCCTAGATAAAGTGTTAATTTGTTTTTATTCAAAAAAAACAACGTAAATAATTTAAAAAATAATTTATTAAAAAAACCCATAAATTTCCACAAATTTTGTTTCAATAATTTATATCTATAACACAGGTCACACGTAAAATCAAACCGAATAAAACACAAAACAAATATACAGCCACAACAATCACAAAACATCAGCCATATTGAACATGTGAAAGTCAAGAGTTTTGACATTTATAACAGCCAATAGCAAGCCGGAAAAACAACCTCCCATGCGCATGACGAGTAATCCCGCTGTGTTAAGTTAACCATCAAACCGGTGAAAGTTCGCAAGATATTTGGCTGATAGTATTGATTCAGACACAAAAATGTTACGTAAAAAGTGCGTACTGAAACAAAAAGTTATAAATAAATCCATACTTTTAACCAAGCACGTCCTTTTTACCAACGTTAAGCAAGAATAAAATAAAACTTTGACGAGCTCTTTTGGTCGCTGAACACAATCACCAGTCGCAGGTGTGTGCCATTTCTTAATTGGTGGGGGTAAATTACTTAAAAATATATAATAAAAGAACATATTGGTTAAATAATAATACATGTTTGGGTTTGTACCTGAGACATGAGAATCTCTGTTTACGCATCCAAATTAATATTAACAGCACACACTATAAAAATACCCATTAGCGATTGTAACATAAGCTTTAATCATAGTTTTTTTTTAAATAAACGTATAAAACAAAATTTCTATAGTAATATCTTTAGTATCAGATTTCTTGATACTAGGCTACCACACGTAAACTGACCCCTTGAACGCGCCCCACAAATGTGGAAAACTTTCTATTAAAAATAACTTATCACCTAACTTTGACATTACTTTCTAAAATTAATTGACTAGTTAAAGATACCTAAAGGTGTATGTTATATTATAAAAATTAGGTTTTTTAAGTGTTTTTTTACTTTTAGTTTTGTTTTGTTATTGTGTATAATACAAGTGTCTTATTTTGTGTATTTTTAAAAACACCATTTTAATTCTAAGATAAGGATAGTGGTTATAACATATCGCATAATTTACTTAATTTTGAATTTAAAAACTATATTTTCCTTTGTGTTATTTTAAGCAACAATTCCCACATTTTTTAACAATGTAAAGATCTGGACAAACTTTCAAGTAGTAATCTTTACCAAGAATACTGGAATGAAATATCTCTCATTGTTAAACGTAAAAGCTGATTTCTATAAGGTCTAGGGTACTAAAAGTGCACTTTAAGTCCTAAATTAACTGCTTTTCGAATGTGGGTTTTTATTGGCTTCGTATTATAGACAAAAATAAGTTAATAGGATTTTATATTTAAAAAAATGTAATAAATCTCAGTTTGTTTATTGTTTATATAGTTTTTGCTTCTGAGGTAATTCCAAATAAAAATTTGATATTTTTAAAGCATTTTACGCCTTTTGATTTTCAAAGCGCCATTTGTAATATTGCATCTAGGTGGCCATAATACTTTATTTATGTTCTTATTTATAATCCGATTGCAAATAAATTAATAATCCCAGATTAATACAAAAAATAAAATAAAAAGTGCCTTTCTAAAGGGTTGCCATGTGATAAATAATAGTTAGACACGAAAATGTCAATTTGCCAGCTTGTCTTAATCTTACGTTTCATGCAAGTCACTAAAATTTTGCGATTGGATTTTTAAACATCACTTGGAGTCCTTAGATTAAATTGAGCCCAATAATAGCCACCTAGATGCAATAAAAAAACGTTTTTTTTTAATGTCACATTCTACTTCTACAGCCTACATTCTATAAATCTATAATCTAAATCTAACCTATAAAATATATAGGGTGTTTTATTTAATATTTTAAATTTGAAGTCATTTTCGGTTAAACCAAAAGTGATTTGAAAGTAATAAATATGTTAAAACTGGTCGACATAGGACAACTTTGTTATTTTAAATGGTGCAATATGTATATTTTTCTATATTTCTAAAATATTTTTTTTCTTTGGACAAAAAATGAACGTAAGTTATAGTTATTTTATAAAAAAATATAATATACTGACATTTAAAAAAATTACTAAATGGAAATTAAGAGTATTATTGGCAATAAAAATTTGCTACACACAAGGTTACCCCTTAACTACAGATGAGAGGTCGTGTTAACTCTTCAGTCACAGCGAATTATATGTCTCTAGTCACACCCACTATGTACAGGGTTATTTATTTTAAAGTAAACAGGACCTTATTTTTGAACTTCTGTGTACTTTTTTAAAAAACAATTTTGTGTGTTTTGTTCCGCATAATTTAATAATCTAATCAAAAAACATTTGAAAAAAAAGATTCAGAAATTGCTGGGTTTATTTTTGCGGTTCTAATGCAGCTTTTTAAAATCTGTATGATACTATAAGCATAGTTTTACCTCAAATATTCTGGCTGCCACAGGTCACAGGTCCTTATTTGTCAAAGTCAAGAATTTTAAAAATACGTTTATTACTTTTTGGAATAGTTTTATAATGAGGTTTTAATCAGAAAAACGGCTTGAAATTATTACTCTACATTATAAATGTATCTATAAATAAAAAAGTAATAAACGTAAATTCATGACTTTGACAAAAATGCACCTGTGACCTGTGGCAGTCAGAATATTTAAAGTAAAACTATGCTTATAGCATCATACAGTTTTTAAACAATTGCATCAGAACCGCAGAAAATAAACCCAGCAACCAATATATCACCAATTCTCAATCAATTTCTTGTGAATATCTCTATGTATTAATATAAAAATATACGGGATATTCCATTATAAAAATATGTCACTTGTATTGGATTCTTTTTTTTGCTTAAAATGTTTTTTTTTAAATTAGAATAATAAAGTCTTCGGAAAGAAATTAACAAAATGGCTTCGTTTTTTAAAAAAATAGGGAAAAGTTAAAAAATAAGGCAGTGCTTACTTTAAAATAAATAACCCTGTACTGAGCTTATTGGTTCGGTACCCCTTTATTCACACAGTCACATTCCGACATTGCAATTAAATTTCAAATTTTCGACGGATTGAAAAAGACGCCAGGTCTGTTATTATGGTATTTGTTTTACTTTTTCCTAGGCATTATTTTTATTTTATAACCTCAAATTTAAATCAGTAGTTTGTTTTCTTAAGATAATAAAATACTTTCACAAGGGTTGGTAATGGGAAAAGATTATATTTTCAGAGAAACTAAATATATTCTAAGAGACGACGCAACGTAAATCAGAAATACAATTAAAAGAAGATTAGGAAAACGAAAAATTTATAATTAAAAAAAAACAATAAAAAAGAATAAACAAAAAACATAAGAATATTATTACTTTTAGAAGAAAAATCTTTTCAAATACTCCGAATGGTTTTTACCTAGTAAGAATACACTATGTATGTACAGGGTTCTTATTTTAAAGTAAATAGGGCCTTATTTTTTAACTTCCGTGTACTTTTTAAAAAACGATTATAGTCATTTCGTGTATTTTGTTCGGCAGAATTTAATAATGTAATCAGAAAAACATTCGAAACAAAAACAAAAGGGTATTATATTTAATTACGAATGACGTATTTTTAAACGAAATACCCCATTTATTTTTATATCAGTGAATAAAGATTTTTACGAGGAATTAGGTGATATAGGGGTTGCTCGGTTTATTTCCTGCGGTTCTGATGCAGCTGTTTGAAAAATGCATAATCCTATAAGAATAGTTTCTTCTCAAATCAAATTCAAGATTTTAAATATACGTTTATTACTTTTTGGAGTAGTTTTATAATAAGATGTTTATCAGAAAAACGGCTTTAAATTGTAACTCTATATTATAAATGTATCTATAAACAAATAAAGCATTAAACGTATTTTTAAAATTCTTGACTTTGACAAATAAGCACCTGTGGCCAGGGCCGTATTAACCCTATGAGGCGCCCTAGGCTACTAGACCCGGAGCGCCTATTCTGCGTGACAAAAACATTTTGAAGAGCAAAAAAGGTCCTTACCTCCGTTGATTAAATTTCATGACAAAAAAAAGTCATTCCCTTCTATTCTCGCTTATTTCATTTATTTCAAAGCACCTTACTCACAGAGGAATTTCTTCTAATACCCACCCGATCTAAAGTTTTTAAAAACTCCTCTGTCTAGCGCCTATTACTCCCCTGTCTGGCGCCTATTATTTTCATGGCGCCCTAGGCTGTAGCCTAGTCAGCCTAATGGATAATACGGCACTGCCTGTGGCAGCTAGGTTTTTTAGGTAAAACTAACCTTATACTATAATAAAGATGTCAAACAATTGCATTAGAACCGCAGGAAATAAACGCAGCAGCCGCTCACCAAATTTCTCGTGAAAATCTCTATTTATTGATATAAAAATATACGGAATATTCTATTTAAAAACACGGCACTCGTGCTGTAACTCTTTTTTGCTTAAAATGTTTATATGATTAAATAAGATACTAAAGTCTACGGGAAAAAATACACGAAATGACTATATTCGTTTTTCTAACAGTCGCACGTGGGGTATATTTGTGTACCTGGAGAACCTGGGACAGGGGGTCAGCGACTGACCCCAGCTTTTTTCACTTTAATGTGGGGTATCAGCGTTTAATCTCAAAATTTTTAAAAATTGGTTAGAACCTTTCTTTAACAATAAATAAAAATCTATGTTTAATGCTGCAATATGATTATTCTGCAATAATTTTTTTATAGTCGTTTTCATATTCAATTGCCATGATTAATTACTTAGTTGTTTTATTCGTCCCAATTTGCTTTTAGCATCATTAAGTGCCCACTACTGGTTAGATTTTTAATAAGATAGAAAGGTGAACATATATGAATATAAAAAAAAAACATCGCGCATTTTCAAATTTCTGCGGGGGCAGATGTATGCCCTAACACATTTATCAAAATTTATCAATTCAGCTTTAGTTATTGTTTTTCATTTTTAACACGCTTTTATTAACTTGGGTTTGTAACTATCTATCCATCTATCTATCCATCTATCTATCTATGTAACGGAATCTTTGAGCCTAATTTTTACCAACTTCCAGCTATTCAATTTCTTTGAAACTTTGCACACGTATCAAGGACCGATGACAATGCAATAATTTAAAAACAGTATCCCGTTAAGTTCCAGCATTTTCCAGGAAAACCGGAAAAGTGAAAAATCGTACGTTCTGGCGGATGCGCCAGATTAGACAATTGAATAATCGAACTTGACAACATTTGCCGACGGGTTGGGGACCAGGGGCTCAATTCTGCTAAATTGAACTCATTCGTTCGCTGAACGTATTCGTTCCGGGAGCGTATAACCTTCATCTGTTTTTTTTTAACGAACGAATAACCTTCACTTGTTTTTAAAACAGGCGGTCATAAAACAGAAATCTGTATTACCATCTGACATCTGACAAAATTCACAGTCATAACATAACCTAAAATTCCTTTAATGTGAAATTAAAGTTGAAAAAATCAGTTAACTAAGCTATTAAAAACAAAGTATACACTTTAATTGAAATACAAGAAGCAAATAAATAATTAACATGGTCCTCCGCAGCCAGAATAATCATTCGTAAGCAAAATAGTTCCTAAATCACATAACCTATAACCAAAAAGGTTCGTGAAGCGATCTCCTGCAGCTCCGTCGGCGCAAAAGCGCAAAAGTGCGTGAAAGCGTTAGCCTGAAGCTCATTTGGAGTAAAATGAATATGTCAGTTGTCAAAATATAGATTGAAAAGAAAAACTATGAAAAATTACTTATTGCTTTGGAAAAGTAACTAACAAGTTATTGCATATAACTTTTATACCATCTTCCATTTATACTTTCTAAAAGAAGGCCTTTATTGAGTGTTAGGTACTTGTACCGAATGTTAGATTAGGACAAAGACTGGAAATGGAGATTAGCAAACTACATTAAAATATCACTTAAGGTAAGTAAACTAAAGTAAACTCATATTTAGAAAAAAACATTTATGGTAAATTTCTTTTTAGTTTAAAAGGTAATATTTTAAACTAAAAAATGAAAAATAAATAATAGTTTAAAAAACTAAAAAACACGCTTTTATATGCAACCGAACTAAAATTAGAAAATAATTTTTCATTACAAAGAGTTTGTCAGTCACTTCAGAGTAAAAAGCGTGGGGTGCTTAATATATTAAATGTTATAATTATTCTATTTGCAAATATCTATGAGGAAAAGTTATGAAAAATAGTAAAATGCACCCCACGCTTTTTACTCTGAAGTGACTGACAAACTCTTTGTAATGAAAAATTATTTTCTAATTTTTAGTTCGGTTGCATATAAAAGCGTGTTTTTTAGTTTTTCAACTATTATTTATTATATATATATATATTTTGAAAGATGCCTTGGTAAGGTCTTATTTTCACCAAAAGCAAATTAACCAGTTTTAAATGTGTCTTTTCTTTGGACAGGCGGCTTCACTTTAGGTAAAATATTTTTAGGATCGTATTAAGTACTGCAAGCTTTTTTTAGTAATCCATTGGTTATATTACAGACGCTGTTAGCAAACACTTTATTAAAGAGCCATATTTACCATGCAACCCATCCTAAAAACGTTGTTTAAGCCGGCACTACTTGCAATAATCTTTTAATTTTAGCATGAATACCCTTCTAAAGGATTATGTCTAAAAGTCATGAAACACTATTAAAATATTTTTAAAACCAACAAGTTATTTATAACAAATGAAGTAGATATTTTTTAAATGAGTGTATAATGAAATTTTACCGACAATTATTTTTATTCCTCTTGTTTATCACCATCAGAAACTAACTTTTAAAGAAAATCAAAGACACATATTATTATAGTTTTTTTTAACTTTACCTTCCCTGAATTCTTACAAAAATTGGTCGTCTGTAAAGGCGGTTTACTTACGATGAATTTACGTGATAACGTCATAAGATATTTACTTAAATTATACAGATAAACTACAAGTAACAATGTGGCATTAACAATTTATTTCCATCTTTTGAAAAAACAAAGAAAAAATTAGACAATTTACATCACATTCACTTTTCACTGCACTGTAGGAGAGTAACAGATGTCGGACGCGGAGCCCTATTGTGCCTCTTCCGCGCTCTCGCTTGCACTTTAAGCTTTAAATGAAACGCCGCACATGAGTCATGTTTTTTGTGCATGCAGCCGGCTCCATCGAATTCTAAGACGTTATCACGTCAAAAATATAGGAAAACCCTAGTTACAATATAAATATTAATATTAAAACAAGCATATTTTTAAATAAAATGAGCTTTAATTTAAAATTTTTAATTTTTTTCCATTATTTTTAAATATAGAATTTTTTTATTAAACAAAAACAAAACACCCTACTTAAAAAGTATTTTTCTTATTATCTTTTATCAATAAACCCAAAGCAAATTTGTCAAGGCTTTGAAAATATTCTTGTCACCAGAAAGTAAATTATTTAAATTTTATGATTTTTATTTTTCTCCTTGGGATTTGTCCTTTTCAAGCAAGCAACGGTCTGCTGAGACTCACCTTTTGTTTTTACATATAAAACAGCAAACAAGGTTAGGTTGGGCATATCCTCCTGAGACTCGAGCCTTTTCTGTTTCTAATTTTTCGATAAAAATTATATATTTGTATTGGTTTTGGTATCAGAAAACCTATTAAATATTGAAATTTTGTTTTTTTTTTGTTTTTCCAAAAATATGAATTTATAAAAATAAAGATATGCTCCATATTGGTTAGGCGGATTTATTTATTGGTGGTCTTTTTATTGGGTACATGCGCCTGGAAAGAATGGAACCGCTTCGGTCCTGGTTTCGGGGTATACCGAGCTGACCCTGTTCAGCCCTATTGACCTCTATAAACTGGTCGGTCGCCTGAAACAAAATAAAGAAAGACAACGGTGGAAGACTTGCCACCGAAACATCGTTTTTAATTAGATTTTTTTGGGTTTTTGGGGGTTTTTCGTTATTTTGTTTTAGGCGACCGGCCAGTTTATAGGGGTCACTAGGGCTGAACAGGGTCATCTCGTATACCCCAGGACCAGGACCGAAGCGATCCCATTCTTTCTAGGCGTGTACCCAACAAAAGACCATTCAATTCATTAATTCACATAAATATAACTACTACAAAATCATTTAATATAAATTTTTTTAAAACAATTTTTAAAGTTCTAAGTTAAGGAAAAAACATAATAGATTTTACAAATATCTTGGTTTTTTTGTTTTTATTTCTGGACTTTTACGTCTTTTTTCTAGAAAAGATCACCTGCATTCCTGCATTGTTAGTAGATTTCTGTTAAAGTATCTTCTTCCGTGAGTCTCGCTTGAGTGCTTCATCTGACTTATTGACATTCTCTTTATCTAGATTATTAACAGTTTTTTTTTATACGACTGCTATGTAAAACGCCTAAAAACGCACGCCAAAGTCATTTTGAAAGTGACGTTTTGTACATGCCGTGTGCAACCATTGCACACGGCGCGGTGTGTGCAACCTTTGCGCACGCTTACCTAAAAGATAAAACGTTAAAATTTACTTACGACTGGTAAGGTAGTAGGACACCTGTTAATATTATTGTTAAGGTTGTCTTATTTTCCTTGTTACCGTGTAACATATTTGTCACTGTCATAAAATATTTACCTAAAAATCAGATTTCTCTTAATTAAGTGGTTTTTTTTCACGTAATATGGAGCACACCAGTGAATCTAACGACCCTTTGGAAATAGCGAAGCAAGCTGCAACTATATCATTGAGCTTATTACCTGAAAAATCGCGAGAAAGGTATGAAATTGCCTATAATAAGTTTATGGCTTGAGAGAGACAACAAAAATATTAAATTATTCTCTGAAAATGCGGCGTTAGTACTATTTTGAAGAACTTTCAAAGAAATATCAGTCATCCACTCTCTGGTCCGAATACTAAATGTTGAAAAGTACGCTGAAGTTAAAAGAAAACGTCGATCTGGGTAGTTACATGAAACTGGTTGCTTTCCTCAAAAGAAAATCAGAAAATTATGTTGCAAAGAAGTCAAACATTCTTACAGAAAAGGATTTTCATCGGTTCCTATCTACTGCTCCAGACGAAAAATATTTGCTTGTTAAGGTATTTTATATTAGTTAATAATAATTTAATAAATTAGGAGCTAATAGCATATTTTAACTTTTTAGACCGTTGTGGCAATTGGATTAACAGGAGCTTGTAGGCGGGATGAGCTCTGTAGATTAACGATTGAGGATATCAGAGACTTCGATTCAGCATTACTAGTGAAGATAAAACACACAAAGAATAAATTACCTAGATCGTTTACCATTACAGGTACCTTTTATGAAATCTGCAAAAATATCTTAGCCTTCGTCCCCAAAATATAACAGAAAAAAGGTTTTTTCTTAATTATTGCAACGGCAAATGCACGAAACAGGTTGTTGGTATTAACAAAATAGGAAGTATGACGAGAAAAATAGCTGAATTCCTGAATCTGCCGAATCCAGAAAACTACACTGGTCACTGTTTTCGGCGATCATTGGCCACAATATTAGTTAATGCAGAAGGTGACTTGCTGACTTAAAAGCGCCACGGGGACTGGAATTCCAGTGCCGTTGCAGAAGGATATATTGACAAGTCGATTAAAAACAAACTACAAATATCTAATAAAATAATGGAGTTTGTAAACCCATTCTCGAGCAACATTCCCTCGAAATACACATTGCAGCCTTTGCCAAGAAGTAACATAGTTCAGAGTTTACATTCATCGAAATGTTCTTTAAACATTATTGAAAATCATCATGAGAAGAAAATAGACCTTCCAATAACGAATTTGAAAACTGTTCGAATATTACAATGAATTATAATTTCAATATATATATATATATATATATATATATATATATATATATATATATATATATATATATATATATATATATATATATATATATATTGTTTTTTTTCCGATTCATATAAGCTTGTTTAATTATTATTGTAATTAAATAATATTGGTAAAAAATTAAATAAATTAACAAACAATTTTTTATTTTTTGTGGTTGTAGTTAATATGTGCAGTCGAATAAAAAGTATAGTGTGCAACACGTTTGAAATCGTCCTCACTGCACACTCGTGTGACTTACGGCACTCGCCTACGGCTCGTGTCGATAAACTATCACACCCGTGTGCAAAAACCCTTTTTCAAAATTGTTTACACCATATACTATTTCATAGGGCTCCATAAAGTGTTATATTCATTTTCAAAAATATTGTCACAATTGAGACAGGTTCGAGTTTTCTAGGCATTTTAATAATTGTTGTAAGTATCAGAAAATATTATGGGTCAATGTAAAATAATAAACTAATTACTTTAACAAAATATTTTACTTCCTTATGTCTATATAAATACAAAAAATTTAAAGAATATTGAATGCTTAAAGATAAATTTGTAAAAAAATCTATAAACTAAAATTTTCTAGGTATTTTTTCTGAAATATTTTTAAATATTAAAATATTTCTATAATACACTTGTTTCAGTTGTACTATGGCTAAAATTTTCCTTTTTGCTTCCTTTAAAATAATCTTCAATTTCATGTAATGGCTTGTCTTTGGTTTCCGGAAGCAAAATAATGAGTAAAATCATACCAATTAAACAACACAACCCAAAAAGCAAAAAATACGCCCTCCGATTTCAACGTTTCAAATAACCAGGGTGTTATTTTAACTAACACAAACATTAATATCATATTAAATAAAGTAACAGAGCCACTACCCAAGCCTCTAGAAGCTTGGGCAAATAGTTCTCCACTCATAGCATATGGTAGTGGTAGTAACCCAATATTGATAAACATAACATAGCATACCAATGCTGCCACAAGTATCCACGAAAATTGATTTGTCAAATCTGGATTACTTTTTGTGGCAAATAGAAAACCGCTGAGTGTAAATAACGATATCATTGTCCCAGCTGAACTGAGAATCATAAGTCTTCTTCGCCGCATAAATTTCTGAGCAAAACATCCTAAAAAGGATGCTAAAATCCTCATGCCATCCATTATTAACATAGAGGTATACGCATCAATAGAAGTGTCTCCCAATATATCCTGTAAAATATTTATATTGTAAAATGCAATGGGATTGTTACCGGACCACTGCATTGCCATAAAAAATACTACTAAAATGTAAAACGGTTTATAAAATTCAGGTTTTTAAAAGTTTTTAAATATTCTTTAAAGCCTTTTTTGGTAGGAGTGCTTCGGCTTCTTGCCTGGCAATCAAAATTTCAAGTTCTTTTTGGACTCATCTGAGTTACCTCTAAACCTAAAATTTAAAAAAATCAATCAGAAACTTTTTTAAAAAATTATATAAATATAAATTAATACCGGGCAAATCATTAAGGCGGTTCTCCATTTCATTTTTATTCTGTAGAATAGAAAAATAAAATTTAATTAACAGGGTAATTCTAAACTAAAAAAATAATGCAATATTTTTATAAATATAGGGTGTTTTTAAATATAGTAAAAAATCATCTAAACATGGCTAAAACTATAAAAAAAACATACATATTTCGGTAAAACATTTGTCAAGTAATCCACGATTGACAAACGATTTTACGATAAAAAAATCGACGTTTTTAAGGGGTTTTATGGAAATAACAAAAATATTAAGCTTTTTTTAAACTGTAGAGAGCAAAATTGTAGCTTTAAACAAAACATTTTAATGACCAATAGGGTACGAACACATACGGCGTATTAATTGTTAATTTCTTTCGTCCAATGCAGAATTTTATAGATTTACAATTAAATGCAATATTTTTCAAGAAGTTTTCATACAATCTTATACCAAGACATTTTCATCTAAAAAGGTCTGCATGGAAATTAAGTAAGTTATAATAAAAATAAAGTCAATACCTAATTTTATCTACGAAAAACGGTGAAATGGAAACGACCTCCTAACAACCCTCTAAATTAAAATTGACATTTGCTTAATTGTAAGCAATAATTTGGTACTCTCATTTTTTGCCTATCTGAAGTATGTTTAAAGCTATTTTGAAAAGAGGAAAACAATTTAAAATTGCGAAAAAAATGTCTTCCTTTAATTTATAATTTTTGTTTAGTTTTTGGACGTATTAAAAATACAGGGAGAGTTTTACCAATAAAGAGAATCGCAATCGCATTTTAATTAGGGGTACTTGGGGGACATTTTCATTAATATTTTCATAGAAAAAATTGGGAACTGACCTTATTTTTATTACCTTGCTAAATTACTATGCTAGAAATTCTTTTGGACAAAAGTTTTAATTATGTACTTTTAAAAAGTTTCTATAGGTTTTCTCAAAAATGCAGCATTTTCCTATTATTTGACTGAATCTATCATATTTCGTATTTGACAAAAAAGCTAATAATTAACACGCAGTTTCTCGGTTCGTATTAGTCGTAAAAATATTATTACAAAAGTTTTTTTGTCCTTTTAAAAGCTACAATTTTGCTTTCTACGGTTTTTTTTTAAGAAGGACTTTCGAATTATTCGCGAAAAACAAATTAAAGGCGTCTATTTTTCGTCCAATGTTCGGACATAGGTTTATATATATATTTTTTTTGATAAAAATACATGGGTCACACCCTTTTATGTTTTGTCCTGTAGCTATGAAATATCCTGTTCATTAAGGAGGTATTTGCCCTTGAAGTAATGAAAGGTTTACATCTGACATTTGTTGCATGATATTCATGTCAGACAGAAATTTTGGGTTATGTAAACGGTCAAAAATTTATATCTGATACAAAGATTGGGTACATCTAACGGTATAAGTTTTGAAAATATGGCCATTTAAATTACCAACACCTTTCAGTTTGCCTGGCAGGTAACTATGCTCATCGAAAACGCCTGTTAATTTTTTTTAAATCTTACTATGAATAAACTAAATCCTAAAAAATTTAAGCTTACAGCTCCAAGTTTTTTTTATTATTTTTTTAACTTTTCAAAATATACAGGTTAATAATGTGCAGAGCTAATGCTTGCCAGGTGAATTGTCGTACTATGGCTATGACTCATCACCATACAAATTTCTAGCCTAACAGGCCCAACGTTACTGGGAGGGTTCACTAGCTCTGAGACTAAAAAGGAAATTCTAATCATACCTATAGTATCTACCAATAAACAAACTATTATTATATTTGGAATGTTTATTA